>JASCZW010010241.1:0-37701 GCA_034211315.2 Aedes japonicus
TCCAATGAGGACTTTTGCATGAGATTAGCCCTCTCACCTACGACAAGGTGACAACCATGATCTTCGAGAGGGAAGTCTGTTTGAGCAGTTTTCTCCGATTAAAAATCGTCGAGATATTTTAGTTCTACAAGTTTTAGCAATGTCTGATGTCTCAGTAATCCAAACAGTATAATTTTAATGGTTTACTGATGGGACTTATGAGAGAGAAGTTTTCTTTAAAAGAGTTTGGGATGTCGTTGCATCTTCTTATGTTAGAAATGTTAGAGGCCATTTTGTAACTTCTTCAGTCGTTTATAATTTAGTTAATAGATGTCTAGTTCTTATGTGTTCTGAAATTCATCAATGCATACCTCGTTTTACTTCGCTTGAATGACCTATCACTTTGTCCGCCTTAGTCCGTTCTTGTCTTCTGCGTTATTCAGTTAAATTCTATAGTTCAGTTGTAGAATCGTTTACGTTTACTTGTCTATTCATTGTCTTCTTTTAGTTTGTCTCATACTAAGTCTCTAAGTCGCCTAACAATAATGATTTGTGTCTTGGTCAGCTATTAGATTCACTTTTCGGTGGCAACGTAAAGCTTCATCACGCTTAGTCCCTATCAATTATTAAAACCTTTTCGAGAATGAAGCCGTTACAAGATTGTTTGTATACCATTGTTATAATGTGTGGTATTTTTATTGTAGCTCTTCGAAATGAGAAATAACAAAATAAAAATGATCCCACGGTCGTAGTTTTATAAAAATAAAAGTTTTATATAACAGTCGGTTCCCTACAAATGTCAATAATCTTCTACACATTCTGTATCAATATATATCTGTCTAGCTAGATTTATAATTAAGCGTGGCTACGGCTCATCATGTCAGGGAACGCTAAGAAAGATGTTGCAGCCAAGAAGAAATCCTACATCATTATAACTGAGAAAAGAGTCCCACTAGACTGCACCAGCATTCAAGGCTCCCAGATAGGATGTCTGTAAAATCAGTGCATCAATGCCAGACATATGCCGCGTCACAGCAAAATATTCAAGATGTGATACTATCACGTCAGGATATGTCTTTGGTAGCCATCTCAATTCTGATGGCGTAGGGCTACCCATCGCGTCCAGATCACATATCCGAGGGGAGGTGACCACGTATGTTCAATCTTCCGTGCGCAAAATTGAAAAATTGACAACATCAGTTAAATTTGGATGTAAACAAACAGGACGAAGCCAAAAGTTGGTTGAATACTGCACGCATTTGGAATTGACAGTTAATCATTAGTGTATTTATAATTATCGGAACAGTCTATAGTCGTTTTGCCTTGTTGACTTTGCTGATAAATGGTAGCAGAATGGCTCTTCAAACCAGAAATTCAGATCATCAATGTAATATAGCGAATATTCCAATGAGATCTTGGATGACTGAAGTTGATGAGAGATTCAACAGCAGTCAAACAAGAGTTAGTTAACTCCAAGCCCTATGGGAAATAAGATTCAAGCCAGCTTTCTGAATGAGTGAAAGCTCTGAAACATACAATTAATTAAAGTATGACATCTTTGAAGCTTCTCAGATTCTATTTGGCGATGCGAATCCATCATGATGGCTGTCGTTTTTGAATTTTAACGACCTTAAACTTAATCATCAAAACTTTTTTTATTATCGAGGATACATCGTAGTTTTCTCGAGTGTGACAGCGACGATTGTACGATATGAATCGACTGCCAGCTCATCATACCGGGGAAATCCCTAGAATCGCCGAATAAAAAACACAGAAAGAATGCCAATCCCGCATGTCAAAAGCTTAAACCCGAAACGTGAGAGCAAGATCAAAAGCAAATTTCTCACGGCTGCGACGTTTGTCCCGAAAAAAAAAAACCAAAAAAACTAACATCATCAGTGACGTCATGTTAAAAATCTCTGGCTCCCGACACGCGAGCCCCTTGAGTCTCTCGAAGAAGAGCTCTGGAATTTTAATTCACTTTGGTTGCTCTCTGTGTTCCATCGCCGCCGCCGCTGCTGCCGCCTAATGATTCCCGTTCTTCCCAGTGGAGATATTCTTCTTCTGCACACACACACACACATATGTTCAAACATCAAAACGCAGAGCATGGGCAGAAAATCCAAGGCACGTAGATTATTTGCGAGGTTTTCTTGTTTTTCGAAAAAAAAAACCAGTTTGGCTCGTCCTCCTTTTGGGATTCGACAAATCCGCACTATGGGAATGGGTGTTTTGATGTGGTTCGAAAAGTGGAACCCTCAAGTGGAAGATGAAGTGGAGCGACTTCGCGACTTCAGTCTGGTGTGGGTGGGGTGTTGAGTTTCCAAGACTGCTGACTGAAAGCCCCCATTCAAATTACGATGAACGATGATACTGTTTTTATTACAACCTGCGCTGATTCAACGTTTCCATTTGCAGACTAGGACGAAGACGACGACGACGACGCACTTTTTGAAATGTCACAAAGCGCGACGTATCCGCATTCAGTCGAGAAGATACATGATGTTTCATCGGATTCGTCATGCATCCTCTTGAAGGAACTTTAAGTAAGCAAATAAACAAAAGTAATGACGTTTAGAGTTCGTCATGTGTATCTTATATGTTTTTCGCTGAAGGAAGTTCGTTGAACGAGAAAAACGCCGGCCTTGCTGAAAGAGAGGAATGTTAACGTCTGAACATCTAATTTTCCAAATTATTTATGATGTTGACTCACAGTACCACATTGATTAAATTTCGAATGCCTAAAAGAAGTGTTCTGTATCTAGGTCATATTGGACTTCTGCGCCGGCCAGGTATGCACTTCTATGCATCTCCGGGATGCCAAAACTTCAATCAACTTCTCCCAGGGAAGCACCCAATTACGTTGTACGTCATATAGTTTCGGCATTCTACCGCAGAGCAACGCATTGGTCAATGCAACATACGCACGTACGTTCGTGTAGATCGTACGTGTATAGTAAATTCGAAATAACCTTCCATCTGCAGAAAAAAATGTCGTCAAACTGACCGGCGCAGAATCCCATTTCACATTCACGTGTGTGCACTTCGATTGCTGACCGTCGTATGAGCAATCAACCATCCCAGAGGTACGTCCTGGCGAGGGGGCGAGGGAGCGGCTATTTTCGAGTGCGTGTACAATTATTGCCGTCATATTCTTGTAGCTATTGTGTGAGGAACATGCGCCGTCGTTGGCAAGAATTTGGCATCGGGGTACACTACTGGGTAAAGGATGCTGCAACAGCACCACCCACCCCACTGCATTCCACCGAAAGGATGATCGGCCGGCGAGGATTGAACGCAAATTTACGGCTGGCTCGAGAGCTATGCGCGGTTGTGCACCTTCCTAGTTCGGCGGCAGCGGTGTTTGGAGTACTATCAGTGGGATTTGTTGACGATGTCGTCGTCGTTGTTGTTGTTGTTGTTGATGATGAAATGGGTATGTGTGTGTTTGTGTTTGCATATCCATTCGTTGCAGTCTGCAGTTGCATACATGCAAAATAGCAGCTAAAATGCATGCTATAACAAATCTGAACTACATACTGCTAGGAGCAGGATAATGATGCTGTGTTAGTGAGATATGCAGTGTGCAAAATTTCTGCGGGGATGGAAGAGGTATTATACATGTGCACTTCTCTGCTGCAGGATCGTGCAGATTTGTGCATTCGCATAGTGGGAAATCTAGGTTAATGCCAAATATTCGAAATTTTAAGTACAACTCGTATAATTGGTTGACTTGCACGGAACACCATCCGGGCACACTTGACGATGATTTCCTTAAGCTCACCGAGGAAAGAAAAGGTTTTCACATTAATCTTACTATTTTCAGTTACTTGATTAGCCTGATTACATGAAGAAACTACGAACTTTTGAGTTAATTCCAGCCATTAGGATCTGTGCAGACTTCTCTGCAACCGATTTAGTTGCTTTTGCGAAATGTTTCTATAGTTGTAGCTTGTTGTTTATATTGAGAGAGTTCTCTCTTCACGAGAGCCCAAAACCGCACGATAGGTCGCAACTTCGGGCAGTGAGGTGGATTCGCCTCTTTCGGTACAACGTGGACTCCGTGCGCTCTATAACATTCCAAAACATCTTTGGCGTAGTGACAAGATGCCAAAATCAGGCCAGAATAGCGAGAGCGCGTCGTGGCTGCGTAGGAATGGTAACAATCGCTTCTTCAGGCATTCTTCACGGTATAAGGTCTGTATCCGCAATAATCCGGACACCTCAAAACATGAATAAAACATAAATTTCGCATTATATTTCCGTCGTTGTTGTTTATTTCAGATTCATGGGATGTGTTTTAACAATTCGTGAAGACAAAACATAGTTATCCGGTATTTGCATAAAATTTTCGAACTTTGCGCTCAACTCCGTCCATTAGGGTTTGTGCAGACTCTTCAGAAATCGTAGAAGCCGTCTTTGTCCAAATTTGCTGGAATTGTTTGATGTCTTTGATTCCTTGCTTCTTTCCAGAAAGCTTCCGCTTCATCAGAGCCCAAAATCTCTCGATTGGTCGTAGCTCTGGGCAATTTGGCGGGTTTGAGGTTTTTGGTACAATGTTCACTTGATTTGCTTGGTACCACTCCATCACAGTTTTAGCATAGTGGCATGATGCCAAACCGGGCCAGAACAAAGGTTTTTCTTTGTGACTTTTGATGAAGGGTAGCAATCGCTTCTGCAGACACTCTTTCTGAGAGATCTCCTTGTTGATTGTGCCTGTAGTGACGAACGATTTACTCTTTTTGCCACACGTGCAAATTGCTTGCCACACAGGGTATTTTTTGGGAAATTTCGATGCCTTCTTCGTTCTGAAATGCTCAGCTGTAGCATTTCTGGCCATATCAGAATAAAAAGCCAGCCCTCGAAGCTGCTTGAAATCCTCCAGGACATAAGTTTCATCGTCCATAACAACGCATGAAAACTTCGTCAAATATTTGCAATACAAACGTCGAGCCCGTGATTTTGCTGCCAAGTTCTGTTTGCCGTTGCGATTTGGAACTGTTTTTACTTTATACGACTTAAGTCTCAAACGTTGTTTTGATTTTTGGACAAAACCAGACGACATCCCTATTTTACGAGCCACCGTTCGAATGGAGAGATTTGGGTTTTTCGTTAATATCCTTTTCACCTTTCGGTCCATGACAGGATCAGCGCGTCCAATGTTTTTGTCACTTCTCGGTTTCCCTCCACCGTCAAACGTTCCGAAAATGATTTGAGCACATCGTGAACAGTGGATTTAGGCAAATCCAATGTTTTTGCAAGGTCCCGTATTGACAAGTTAGGATTTGCCGTACGCCCGTACAAAATTCACTCGCGCACTTGTTTTTCTTTCGTCGCCATCTTGAATACTAAACATGAAATGTAAACATCAATCATAGTCTTTTTCATCATAGACTCTCAGCTATACCACAGTGAAATTTTTCATTCCTACGTGCAATATTTCAAAAGTTACAATGATTTGAAGGTGTCCGAATTAACGTGGATACAGATTTTATTTCCTTGTTTACCGTTCCGGTAGTGATGAAGCATTGGCTCGCTCGGCCACAGCTGCATATTGCCTGCCAAACCAAATATTTTTTGGAAAACTTGGCCTTTTTTTCGTCCTGAAATGCTCCTCTACGCCGTTCCGTTGCATAGCAATATAATAAGACATTCCGGGAAGCTGCTTAAAGTCTTACAGCACAAAAGTTTCATCGGCCATTATCACGCAGGAAAACTTCGTCAAATATTCGCGAGCCCGGGTTTTAGCCGTCACATTCTGTTTATCATTACAGTTCGGTACAGTTTTCACCTTGAATGACTTCATACCTTGCCGGTGCTAGGAAGTATGCACGAAATTTGAGAAATTTTTTATTTTTCTAGCCGCAGTACGTACCGAAAGATCTGGTCTCTTCGGCAATATTATCTTCACCTTCGCGTCCTTCTGGTGGTTCCTGAGATCCGTTTTTGTTCCGCGCCCAGCGCTCCTAGCTGTTGTCAAACGTGTATCGAATGATTTAAGAACGTTATGGACAGTGTTTGCAGGAATACCAAGATTTTTGGCAAGTTTTCTTACAGACAGATCCGGATTTTCATTGCGACCGCACACAAGTGCTTTTCGCACTTGCTCTTCTTTCGACGCCATCTTCGATCTTAAGGCTTGTAGTATCACCAAAAATTGATTCTACACAATGAACGGACATACAATATTTCACGAGTTGAAAGTCTTTCCAGAGATATACGTATTTAGGGGTGTCCAGATTTTGTCGCGAACAAGCCTTATACTACTGTGAAACGCATATCAGTCCTATATGAATAGGAAAGCAAGTTAAGATGGGACTGATGTGCGTTTCACGGCAGTATACATAGGTCACTTATATACTCTACCAGTGGCGTTCCTCTCCGTGTACAACCTGTTCACCAGAACAGGTCGTCAGTTATTAAATTAAACTTTGAGATTTTTAAGCCATGAGAAAATGTATTACTCTACTTTCAGTAATCTCGGCAAATGCTTAGTAGCAAGACCCCTCTCGAGCTGAGTCTCAAGGTCGGCAACTGGGTATCGAGCCACGAACCGTCCGGATTCTGCGATTGTGGTTAAACTTGGTGGCTGAGTGGTGGTGTGAGGAAGCAATTTCATTGGCGCGTAAAATCACTATGGTTCCTGACAGGAGTGGTTCTTCATAGGCAGATATCGGTAGTGCCTAGGTCAGACTGAAGTGACTCTTCCCAGAGGGGACGTTCCCATGACGGTTAGAGAGGATTCTCGAGACAAATCTCTTCTTGGCAATTGTTGACCAGAGAGCAAGTAGCACACCACGACCATAATTAGTTGCAGCAACTTGAGTATGACTAACAAAGCCACATTTAGGTTTTCTCAGCTCAATGACAACATGTAGCGTAGACCCTTTGACAAGATGGCGATGTCTACCAAAACGGTAACACAAAAGATCCTGAACCACACTCCAATCCAATATTTGCGACAACTTATAACTGTTTGTTTTACTTGGCTGTTAGAGCAATCCAAACATCTGGACGCGTTTCACACGCGTACGCCTGGAAAATTATCAGCAATGGTCCATTACTCGTGTCCCCTTTAATCTCTGATTCTTCGTTTTTCTATTTCTCTATACTATGTTTCATTCCAACGAATCCATTTTCCATTTCCTAAAAATAAAAAATAAGATTTTTCTTAATTTTTTTTTTCAACGGATTCAGTACTTTATACTAAAAACATATTAAAAACGTTTGTTCTTCAAAAAACGTCAATGAATATCGAAGAAGAAACCCTGGTCAGCCGTAAGACGCAACTTAGTCGCGACGCTCTCACAAGAGCGCTGGACGGCACCGACGTTCATCTGCCGAAAACAATTCCGGATCCTTGTGGTCAACTGCTTCGTATCTTTGGCCCGTCAATTATTTTTGTACACTAGGGAGGGCTGAGGGAGCCGAAAAAATCCTCAATGGGACTGCACTGGGGCAAGTTGGTCGGGTTCCTTTCTTTCGGCACGTACGGTCTTTTTCTGCTCATGATACTCCAGCGTCTTCTTGATGTAATGGGCAGACGCCTTGTCCGGCCAGAAGACGTACTTCCCATTCGCATGATGCTCCTTTAAGAACGGCAGAATAATTTTCTCAAGACACTCCTCCTGGTACACTTGTTAATTGATGACCAGACCGCTCGGCTTGAACCACGGCTTTGAAATCCCTCTGTTCTATATGGCGATGTACAGCATAACTTTTTTTTGCAAATTTATGCTTAAACTTATATTTCACTTCGGGGGGTGTGGCCGACTTGTCGCTGGAATAGTAGCCTTAATTTCCTGGAATGTGGGTCTTCTAGAGCGGAAAGTAATTTTCGTCGTACAGCACGAACGACGTCCCGCGGTAGTTCTACGTCATCCACCGGCACTGCGATTTCACGGTCGCTATCGGCTCGTCCGTGTACACCGGGGACCGAGTCTTCTTCCGACAGATGATGTCCTCCATCTTGAGGACTCGGTGAATCAAGGTATGGGAGCAGTGACATTTTCGGCCGGCGTGACGCAAACTCGTTCCGTCCTTGTTGTCGAACAGCTTTTTCAACGCTTCTTTCTTCTTCTTCGACATTATCTTCGCCGGACGGCCACTAACGGCCTTCCGCTCGACGCTCAGGGATGCCAGGATCCGGTAAACTGTACTCACGGGCACGTTTACGTCTCGAAAGTGGTCTACCGTAGACTTTTTTTCCCACGATGACCATGCGTTTCGTAAAACCGTACAATACGCTAGCGGATTGCTTGCTGTTTCGACGCCATCTTCGATTGAACTGACAGCACCCGAGCGAAAAGAAACATATCACCCATTTCGAGGGAATCCAGAGAGCAATTCTTTTTGTGAGAAAAAAAAATACGCTCTTTACTTTAATTGCAGAAAGCTATTGAAATCATTCTCATTTTTTATTGAACACCTGTTAGTTACACTCACTAACATGTAGCCTCTCCCAATTTATACATATTCAAATTTCTAGAAATCCCTACTATTAGCTGTGTTACATTTTCAAGTTTACTTTCCTTTCTCTCAATAATGTTCATGTCTTTTGTTTGGTGTCGTGGCGTCTTTTTGTCTGTTTGTTACTTACATAGTTCGTCAGTGTCACGTTTATAAATTTAATAAGATGTTTTACTTATCTTCGTTATTTCTTCATGATTTCTGCAGTCTTTTGTAGTGTTTGAGTTTCTTCATCTTCAGTTTGTCTGAAGCCGCTTCGTGCCTTTCTGTGATATGAATTCCAATCCTCTCAATGTCTTGCCATGAATATGCGGGTCGTTCTTTATATTCTAGGGCTGTTTTTAGTTCACTTCCGTGATCATTTCTATATGATAATGTATCGAAAATAGTTCAGTCTGACAGTTCTAATTTTTTTTTTAATGGTTCTGTTGTTAAGCCAATTCGATGCAATATGTGGATTTTCTCTTCCTTCTACGACGTTCCTATTTGCGCCGTCGTAATTTGAGTAGTTTGTTTGACTTTCATCTTCTGTTTGCTCTGTTGAGTTAATACATCGCCCATTGTCGGTGCACACTCTAAAAGCTGCGTTTTCTTCAAAACTGGGTTCCTAGAATGATATAAAATTATATAAAACAAAATCGCCTCCCGCTTAAAGACCTCGATAAAAGTATAGCATCGCCCATTTTCATCTCATTTCTGATTTCGAACTTTTTATTCCTTTTTAATTTTAACTACTTAGGCTTAAGGCCTTAAGGCTTAAGGCTTGCTTTCAACAGCCACAAAAGAAATCAATTGATGGATACATCAAATCTACATATCCGATTAATATGAGCTGTTCATAAACCACGTAGGCTTATTTTTGAAAATCTATCGAGAGTCCCGGGAAATGAGAGAATCCCGGGATTTTTCATCCCAGGACATCCCGGCAAGCTCTACTGCCAAATGAGGTATTCCAATTGCGGATTTTCTTCTTTTTGAAACGCTCATCCACGTTGAATTTAACTTTTCCGGTGTAAAACTCCTTTCCTGGCATTTGTTGTAGGCCTGTTTTGGCGTATGTTTCGTCATCCACCACACAGCAACATCTTCGTACAGAGCTTCCTAGCATGTGTCCTGGCAACAGTTTGCTGCCATTCATCGCGGTTTGGGAAGTTTCAAATCTTGTTATCTAGATTGACCTTCTGGACGTAACTTTGCGAAACACCGACCGTTTTGGTAACATCACCTGTTGAAACGTTGGGGTTTTAGGTGAAACAATAACTTCGAGAGACTACTTCGATGTTGAGCTGGATCAGCGTATGACCTCGATGAATTTCTTGCGTCGCTTTAGCAGAAATAGTTTTGATTCGGTGATGAAACCTACCTCCTGACTAATTTTCTATTTCTGAACATTCGCTTGGAATTTGAATCGTGCAGACTATACCGTTTAGTGTCTTCATCGAAACCTCACAAGCATATTGAGAGTTGCAATAATTTCCTGCCAGTTTGACGGACGAAGGATGCTGCTTCTGGTTCCTTTAGGGAATTCCTGCAAAATTTCCATCGTTAGAAAATCTGTAGAGCTAGGTGGACGATCGGTTGATCGATAAAACTTCTAGTCTAGCGACCAACTGACTTCGACACAACGGGTAAGTAGTTCACAATCTAATCCTGTCATGGGCGGTATTGTCCTTTGCCGCGAACGGGGGTAGATCCTTGACGGGGAACAAAGTTTAAACTCTCCGTCAAAATTCCTGTTCACCATACATCGGGATGAATATTTGGAGGGCTCGATGGTCCCTGCTTGGAATCGGTTCTTCACAAAGTTAGAATCGTGCTGGGCTACAGATGGCATAAAACTCTCAATAAACTACCGAACATATCGGCAACCGTTATCCGTGGCTCTAGAGCCCAGATTTCTTCGGATGGACTTGATCCTGCTATTCGAGAATTGGTACAACTTTCGCTTCAGTTTGGTATCATTCCTGAAGATAAAGCACTTGTCCACATGACGAACATTGTATACTCACCATCAAATGGCAGCATTAATAGACAAGCATTCTACCCTTTAACACGTCAAGCCGATAGTTCCATACACGACTGCCCTGCTTCAATTGACTGCTTCAAGCGCCTTGAATAATTGACAAACGCGCGTTCCTCTTCAGCGAACCCTTCTATTTACTCCATCTAGATGACCTTGTATTGAAGTTTGGCTTGAAGGAAGGCCCACTTGTTCCGAATATATTTCTGGTCGCATGCAAGACTCGACAAATCCCACGCTTGATTCGTCTTGAGATCTTTCAGCTTAGCATCTCTGCAAGCCACGATCTAGTCATACATACCATACGAATCAGACCAAGGCCGGTGTGGCTTCTGCTGTACACAATAGTTGTCTCCATTGTAATCGGTCCATGGCTATACCTCGCCAGCCTCGCTGTCGGAGGAGAGCCCGCCTTCTACTTGATCGATCCACCTTGCTCGTTTCGCGTCTCTTCTTCTTGTACTCGTCGGTTTGTTTTCGAGAACCATTTTGACAGGGCTGTCGTCCGACATTCTTACGACATGTCCAGCCCATCGTAGTCGACCGATTTTAGTGATGTGTACGATGGGAGGTTCTCCCAGCAACTGATGCAATTCGTGGTTCATTCGCCTGCTCCACGTTCCATCTTCCGTCTGCAGGATCTAGTCAACTCAATGCTTACTCATAGGATTGTGGGTGGATCTTTAAGCATCGTAGTATCGACTACCGGAGAAAACTATGAGGAAAGAACATCACCTGTCTAACTAACTAGAAGTGACAAAGTCATTGCACTTGCTTGGAATTCGACTTCTGACGCCTGTGCCTTATCCAATACTACTCTAAAGCTGGTCCAATTCGTTGTCCTCGTCCAAGGTTTCAAAATCACTTGGACTACTTGTCGATATTAATGACATTATGGAATAATCTACTGCGTCAGTTTTTGAGGCTGACCTTCGTCAATCACGATAACGTCTCTGGCTGATGAAGATTCCATTTTGCAGTATTTTGTAGTAAGGGGCCAAGAGCCAGGTCTCTGATGTGTTAAGGCATCATAAATGCTATACCAGTAGTCAGAAGATTGGTATCACAGCGACTTTTCCAGCAGGTTCAATAATCTCTGTGTAAGTCATTAATGGACCGTGAACTGCCCCAGGAACGCCAACACTAGGGCAGGGCTTCGATAACTCTCCGGAAACACTATTAAAGAATAAGCTGTCCTGACAGGGAAATTGTAGCACCAGCGCAGAGAACAGGCAATGTCCATCTCCGGGTATTTTCCTGTCCAAAATAATTCCGTTATCATAGCGCATGTGTATCATAATACTGCTTGAAACTTCTAGACTCCAGGATACCAAAAAGGAATATTCAGAGCAATTGGCGATTAGAGCGAATATGCAAAAAAGCATAGCATAGCTCTTCATCCATTGATCTCTTTGCACAACACCTGGCCAGGTCCTTATGATCAGCAAGGGATGGGAGGGAAGTGTTGAATAGATATCTACTTAAGAAAATGCTGAGAACTCATGCTACCTTTATAGACACCTGGAGTTGGAAGTTGGATGGAATAATGCGGGAGGCTTTCCTTGGCGAGAAAGCATAAGTTTATTTATAAATATATATTGAGTTGGGAGTTGGGAGTGACGAAACTAAGCAAGTTAATTCACTCCCTTGTTGTCCGCTTTTCTGAGCTGGAACAAAATCTGGAACAGGCTCATCTAGCCTGAGAGCTTGTCTGTCGGTAGGGACATGAGCACTAACTCTTGTCTCTCTGGAAATAGAAGAAGGATAGATTGACACAAAGTCGTACACTCGTGCTCAAATACCCACAAACACTAATAAAAACTGTGAGACAACCTACAATTGTATTTCCCAAATAGGTTGACGTATAGCTCATGAATGAAACACACGATCGACAACCGTCTAAAGTTCATACTTATTGCACCAAATCCGAAAGTGACTAAGATTTCGCGCCCTCGGTCAAACAAAGTTGTCGCGAAGGTGTCCGTTTTGAGTCCCGTTGGACGCCATCAATCGTCGTGAGTCACTGGTGAAGAATTCTCGTCTCTGAACACAACTATTGAACCCAAAAACATTCCAAATTTACTCGGAGCTAGGCGAATATTATAGGGCCATACTTTCCTTCCTGTACTTGTGAGGCTTAAAGGGTGTATTCGATAAAAATGGCACACAGAAAATCTTCTGTAACTTTTGAATCGTATGAGTAAAAAACCTAGAAATTTGAGTAGATCTTATCCATAGTGTATTATTTACATCTGCCAAGTTTCATAGTTATACATTCAGTAGTTCCAGTCATGTCGTCGAAACAAGAAATTGTCCGTGAGAAAATTTTGTGCACTCACAATCAAAATCCAGGGGCGTCCCACCGGTGGATTGCTAAAAGGCTTGGAATTGCAAATACAACTGTGTCTCGTGTAATAAGAACCTTCAAGGAGCGTCTGAGTGTCCAAAAGAAGGAAGGGAGTGGTCGTAAAAGTGGTCCAATGGACAGTAAAATGGCCAGGAAAGTCGTACAACAATTCAAGAACCGTCCAAACATGTCAATTCGAGATGTCGCTAAAAAGTCTAAGGTTTCAGTCGGTTTTGTGCAGAAAACCATGAAGCGTGCTGGGTTACAAGTTTACAAAGTGCAAAAAGCCCCAAACCGGAATGAAAAACAAAACATCACTGCGAAAACCCGCGCCCGGAAACTTTACACGAAGCTGCTCACCAAATCCGGTTGCATCGTGATGGATGACGAAACATACGTCAAGGCCGACTTCCGTCAACTTCCTGGGCAAGAATATTTCGTTGCCAAGTCGAAGTTCGATGTTCCGGAGGATGTTCGAAAGAAGAAACTATCGAAATTTGCAAAGAAGTTTCTAATCTGGCAGGCGATTTGCGGATGTGGTGAAATAAGTGCTCCCTTCATCACTTCCGGAACAATAAACGGTGCGATTTACACGGAAGAGTGCCTTAAGAAGCGTCTCTTGCCATTCATTAAGAAGCACAAAGGATCAACTCTGTTTTGGCCTGATCTAGCATCCTGCCACTACGCTCGAAACGTATTGGAGTGGTACCGAGCCAACGGAGTCAATTTTGTGCCAAAGGATATGAACCCACCAAATTCACCGGAACTTCGTTCAATTGAAAAATTCTGGGAAATTATGAAAACGGAACTTCGCAAACATCCCAAAACTATAAAAACAGAGCTAGAATTGAAGAAAATTTGGGTAAAAACAACAAAAACACTGGGAAAATCGGTTGTACAAAATTTGATGGGTGGAGTGAAAAGGAAGGTGTATTCGGGATGAGACACGAAATTAAATAAAACAAATGTTGTAAATCAAAACTCATTAGTAGTTCTTCATTCCCTGAAAATTTCAAGAAAATCCGATAATCAGTTTAATTTTGATGAGTATATATGTGTGTGCCATTTTTATCGAATACACCCTTTACATTGAAAATGGCGCAATCAAACATACTAGCATTAAAAGGCGAATACTAAGGCTGTATGCCATTTTGCGAATTAATTTTATATTTTTCTTAAACTTCAACAAACTTTCGATAAGGTATGGATCTAAATTGAGTTCCCGTCTGTCAGAAGTAAGTCAGTTTGAGTAGCAGACTTAATCGATTATTTTCCATCTTTCAAGTTTAAGTTTAAATTAATTCGCGAATTGGGACACAGCCTAAAATGAGCCCATTTCAATAAAACACGAACGAATTTCCATCAGTATTACCTATATATGCATAAGAAGCTAGCTTTGTTCTCTGTCTGTATGCTAGATTGTTTTTAAATTTATACGTTTATTTGTAAATTACGTTTTAAAATTCTACTTCCAATTTTACAATCATCATTTCTCTATTGTTTACATTCTGCATGTTCGCTCTAATCGCAAATTGCTCCGAAACTGTGGTTATCAGCAAGCTGCAGCTTTGCAAAATAAGTATTAGATATTGCGATAAAACACCTTGATACCTATTGTCTACTGTCCTGCGACCCGTTCCGGGAGCAATCCCGAACCAAGTGCCTGGCCATCGAACCAAATACGACTTTTGCATCGCTGTGTTGGTAAACAAAAGGGCCTCCCCCCATTACAGGGCAGCAGCTCGACGACGGCGGCAGCAGCAGCAGCAGCAGAGTGGCACTACTGGTGGAAAAACCAAAACAAACACCACTTTGACAACGTACCAGCGGGCCAGGTCTCATACGTCAGGGCCAACTGCGGCAGCGGTGACACAAACACATCTGTAACCTCGCCTATTCCGTTCCGTGTGTAGTGACCAACCACCGAAGCGCAGTCTGGGTCTGACTTTGAATGTGACTGACTGAAATTCGAGATATTTTTTTCCTCGATAATGTTCTTGAATGTCGTCTGCGTGCGCCTCCGTAAAAATATTACTGCATTAGTCATTTTGATAGTATTTCGTGTACTATCCAGACCATGCGATAATACGGAATGCTGAATTTTTGCGAATAAGCGTTAATATTTTCCCGACGCCTCCGCGACATGTCTTCGGAATCGCAACAATAAGATAAAAAAACAACCCTGAAAAAGATGTGAATTAAATTAATTTCAGGGGCAAATCAAAATAATACATGCGAGGCGGCGAAAGCTTATTTTGGTTCTTCGAAGGAAAATGAAAACAAAAATTATTGCTCTTATTTACGTTTGCTTGCTCACTCACTAGTATTTTCCTTAAATACGATACTGCCTCTAATAGCGCTATTTAACGATGAAGATTTCACAAAAATAGGAATTCCATTTCTGATGTCAAATCTCGGAATTCGGAAGCAAGGTAACTAACCTTATAGAATTCTTCGTCGCCAGATGTCACAAGCTCGCGGAGAACACTTAGGCTATGCAACGCAGAACCCGTCTGGAAGCTTCCGCTATCAATCCTCCCACGTATAGCAGCAAACCCACGGAAAATACAGGAACCAGATCAATACTTTGAAAATACACACGGATATATACACAATTCACTTTCGTGCTCCTCGGATGGAACCACTTTCTTCCTCTTAATGATACATGATCTAGTAGTGGGCCGTGCCAGACACTCGTTTTCTCACTTGTATATTTCGAGACGACCACAGCAGCTTTCTTCTACGACACCGCAACTCTTTGATAACACACCTATTTTTTGCGCTCACTTTTCCTACAATCAAAACACCATAATTTCCACGAAAATTTCCCACTAGAACATTTCAACTTCCGCTTTCCTGCACCTGTTTCCGTTTGTATTGTATTCCTTCCTCGCGCTATATTCTTCCGACCAGTCCAGGTCGAATCCGCGTTCCAAACCCTTCTCGGCGACACTTTTTTTTATTATCGAAACCTCTCACTCTTTTTACACACACCCGATCCCCGACCACTACGCTATTGAGGTGTACATACAATAATTTGCACAATCTTTTTTTCTTTTCTTCCAGAGTGCTCCACCGAGAGGAGTATTCTGTCGGGGAACCTTCGAAATCGGAATTCCTCGAACCTACGCACCTTCAAGCGCGCGGCAACCTACCGTACAGTCGACACTCCCGTTTAAAACCCGTGGCACACACTGTATCCTTCTACTATGGTAGGTAGTAAGCTGGGCTATTTTCCAACCCAGAATTTATCACCAGTCCCTGGCGAGTTTTTCGGACTCTGTGAAATTTTATCGACGACACTTTTCCTCTTCGAGCGCCTCTTCTTCTATGCACATGAATTCGTGTTCGTGATTGACCCGACGACGAAGACGACGAACGAGCTGTTCCTTTTCACTCCCATACACAGAACATGGTTCGATACTACAAAATTTTCTTGCTGCTGTTATTCCCGCACCGCTTGCACAGTGTTTTCTGGTGTTATGATTGCAATGTATTTATTGTGTATATTCACATAGCACTAACACGAATGTGCGTTTCTTGATTTGGAGAAACGCAGAGTTTCAAATGTGGGTGTGTGGTGAACCCGGAGCAGAAGCAACTCGATTTGACAGCTACATTCAGGAATGTGAACCGGTTCACTTCGGACCCACCGAGAGCGCAGCCATCGTACTACCGGGGCCTCTTCTTGTTATGAAGAGGAAAATCAGGTAACACTCCAGGTGGAACGGTGCAACAGTTGAGGGTTTTCATACAAAGAAAAATATGACTCATGAGAGTTTGAAATTTTAAGGACATACGGGATCAGGTCCCTTTCACTTCGAAGTTTTCTGAGCACAAACCTCAAATACTATTCCCGCATAATCAGAAACCATTATTATTGTTGATGACAGTTTCCGTTATTGTTACGACAGTTACCCTTACAGTTGACAACAATAAACTAACAATCTTCTATATAGTTTCAACAATATGTCAGACGGTAAAAAGCCAAATAACAATATGCTGAATAGGCGGTTAAGTTAGGTTACCATAAAAAAATGGCAATTTTCACGAACAATTTTTTTGCTGAACTCTATTTTAAAAAAGTTGGTATATAATCCAGACCGAGTGCAGGCAATAAAAAAAACCTTTCAATGCCAATATGGCATACATTAACCATATGTCTTAATGTAGAGGTTGTACGGTGAAAAAAAGATTAAACTATTTATAACAATTACATAAAATGTTATAATAGGGTATGTATCGCTTAACTCAGCCTATTAAGCAATGGTCGATTACATTTTTTATTATAACTCATAAAGTTTCTAATCTGAAAGCGAGACTGAACTAGTTGTACACTTCTTAATATATGTTTGATAAGACATTTGGTAGTATGTATCACGAAAAGTTACACAATTCTTTTTATAAAGTCAGAAACATTCGAGGGATATTGATTTAATGTCTATAAGCCCCAAATTGGGTCTATTTGTGGATGCAACGAATCGATGGATTTATTACTAAAAGCAGCCTTTGTACGGTTTTTTTCTTTCTTATTTTATGAATTAGGGCATTGCTAGCTGTATTCGAATTACTTAATACAACATTTCACAAAACAAACTAAAGTCAAACTGCGTTGAAACACTTAAGTGATGTTCCTATATGATTTATTATCAATTCAATAGTGAAAACATTTTAGTTCAATATACAATGATTTTGTGCGTTCGGTTTGTGTTAAGATGAGCCAATTGAATATAAACAACTCCAAATTCACGCATTTCCACTTGAAATTTTACCAAAAACAACCTTTTTACTACGTTAGTGATACAACAGGCCATAGTTGGGAATATACAAAAAAATATGTCCCCAACATTGGGTCTACGAGTTTCTGGTAAAATCAATATTATTTTTGCTATGTAAACAGTTAGTTTGTAACATGCAATTATTTTCTGTACATCCAGACTGCTTTACTTGCTTCATCTATTCAATTAAGCCAAATTTGGATAACTTGAAGATCGTGTAGATCATCTGTTCAGCTTAACCAGTGAAATCATGATGCCACAAAAGTTCAAGAAATCGAAAATTACGCGGAAGTGAAAAACTATAAGTTGACTAATATTGTCTCAATTGCTTCGGATTACATTGGTCATAATAGCAACATGATTTTGTTAATTATCTCTAAATAAATGAAACATTTCTAGGGTTTTTTTTCATTAGGGCGAATCTACAATTGAGAGATTCTCCCCGGACTCGCTCTCTTTCATTATAAAACTTACGAGGCATTCTTTAGTACAGATCGAAACACAACAGCATACTCTACAAATAGTAGAATGAAAAACGTAAAGGTGATTGGTTTATGAATGAAGGAGAGCGAGCCCGGAGAGAATCTCTCAATTGTAGATTCGCCCTAATGAAAAAAAAAACCCTAGATTTGGTACCTAGGCCGAACAAAGGAGCTAGGCTAACATTACATCCCCTTACCCAAGATATAGGGGGTATATACATTCAAAATATAGTTTTAACCATATAGCAAATTGTTTTTCGTTATGCGGGTTAGGACTTCAGGTGTGTAGTTTTCTAGAACTGTTGGCTCCAACAGGCTGGTTAGCTATTTCAGTGTTTCTTGTTCTGTTTTGTTTTGTAAAAAAAAAACATGGTCAATGTTCAGCAAAACTTCCTTTCTTTGTAGGAAGGTTTTCAAAGAATTTGAATTTATGTTCTGGAACAACTGTATCTTATCTTTATCTCTATTTGGAGCAGGGATAAGCCCGTTTGAGTAGCGCTGCAGCTGTGAGTTATTGCTCAAATGGGCGCCAAAAACCTCCTCTTCTTTTCGTATCAACAGAATGTAACATAGCTTCCAAATGATACAAATATTGCTTAAATCCTGGTGGTGCTACACATCTAAATTTAGATTCTAAATGATCGAAAAATCCCGCGCTAGCGAATCAATCTTTAAAAATTCTTGTGAATCTTAATCCATCAACTTGCATCGTGCGGCATCTTTTTGCAGTATATCTTTAAAATCTTCATCAAAATCTTTAAAATCTTCGTTCTATCCCCTAAGCGTGCGCACATCGCACAAAAGCAAAACAAAAAAATCCTGAATCTGAGATAGAGTCGCGCCCCCTGCGTAAATCTACTCTAGCAGCGAGTACTTTGTAAAATTCAGAAGACTGGACAGAGGAACATCGAAGTCAAATTCGTTGGAACAGCGGTTGAAGGACCTATACATACTTGAAAATTGTTCGTTATGCCCGTAATTTGTTCGAGCACCATGTAGAAAAAGGAACAAAGACAAGCGAGGTTGACGATAGGGAATATTTATGTTTTAACGCGACAACAGTTGTGCACAATCAATTTTCGATTGAGGAAGGCCAAACAACAGACGAGTATTCTAATATTGACCTCACTAACGTACAGTACAGTGATTTTAAACATTGGATGTTTTTGAAGTTTTTTGCAATGCGAAATATGACACCAAGGCTCCAAGGCTTTGGAGGTTATAAAAGCGACATGTTCCCTAAACGTCAATTTGGTGACTAATAACACACCTAGATCCTTAACACCAGATTGCCTTTTGAGAATTGTGGATCCAACCTCATTGTCAAAGCCAACTGAACTGCGTTTGCGGAGAAATGAGATAAACGGAGCGTTTACCAGCGTTGAGATCCATACGATTTGTTTCACAAGACTCGGTGAACACTCTACTCAAAAATTGAGTTGATCCACTTTTTAACGAAAATTGAGTAACATTTCTGTGAGAGAAAAAGAGATAGCATACAATTGTACTCAAAAATTGAGTAAAGTGGCGCGAGAGTGAATATATCGAGCTGACATTGTAAAAATGAAGCGTCTTGAATGTCATTGATAGTCCAATACAGTTTATAATCATCGGCAAAAGAAAGTTTGAAGGATCCAAGTACCAGATTAAAATCATTGAGATACACTAGCAATATTAACGGCGCTAGGGGATACTCCTGATGGAACAAGA
This sequence comes from Aedes japonicus, assembly GCA_034211315.2. Lineage (NCBI taxonomy): Eukaryota > Metazoa > Arthropoda > Insecta > Diptera > Culicidae > Aedes > Aedes japonicus. The sequence continues at coordinate 19,786 of JASCZW010010241.1, forward strand.
AAGAAAGGTGAAATTGAGTCACCTAATTTGATAGCCATTTCACGGCCACTCAGGTAGGATTGAAGCCAATCGAGGAAAGATCCAGAGAAACCGAGACGTTCGAACTTTGTAATAGTAATCCAATGGTTGATTTTATTGAATGCCGCCGAAAAATCCGTATTGATCAAATCGATTTATTGCCCTTTCTGTAGAGTTTTAGCGATGAAAGATGTGTAAACAACCAGGTTAGTACCTCTTGACCGTTTCGGCATGAAACCATGTTGATGTTCAGAGATGTAATGGTGGCAGTTGTGCGATTAATAGCTGTAAACTACTTTTTCAAATAACTTCGAAACGGCACACAGACCCACGATAATTGCTGACCTCACGTTTGTTTCCTTTTTTGAAGACAGGAAAGGCATATGATTTTTTCCATTGATCGGGGAATAATCCGACTTGCGCTTCTAAACAAAACAGATAACAAACGTCATTTACAGGAGTGGTGCGACTGCAAAATTCTCAGAGGAGCTCATATGCGTAGAATTGTTCAATTTATTCCATATTTCTAGGCATAACAGTCCCACCGATCAATTTTTGTTGAAAATAACATCAATTGAATCTATAAACGAAAATTATTGATAGATTTCATTGGAAATGTTGGTTTTCAACGTTATTTTGGTCATAAAAGCATTATTTATTACGCCATTTCTTTGCCGAAAACAAAAATATGTTTTAACTATAATTGCATTTTGCTCAGTGGTCTATTTTTCAATATGGGACAGTTATGCGTAGAATGACAGTATAAATTATATGGAAAAAGGACTCCCTCCAGTTGTCCCTTAACTCAGCCTAATATGCAACGATCGACTACATATATTTTTTATAACTCATTAAGTTTTTCGGCTGTAAGCGATATTTAGCCAGTTATACACTTGCTTAGACACGTTTTATAAGAAACTTAGTAGTATGTATCATGAAAAACTATACAACTCATTTTATAAAGTCAGAAAATTTCGAGGGATATGGATGTATTGTCGGTCTATAAGCATCAAATTGGGTCTATTCGTGGATGCACCTTCGTTCTGTTCAATCGTTTTTTTTTTATTAAATGCAGTCGGTTTTCTTCCTGATTTTTTGATTTAAGGTATTGCCAGCTTTATTCGCTTTACCAAAAACATTAATTTTCTCCAAACTAACTAAACTTAAACTGCTTCGAGATACTTAAGCGATTTTCACATATGATTTATTGGCCCTTTGATAATGAAATCATAATAATTCACTCTGCACAGGTTTTGTTCCTTTGATTTGTGTTTAGATGAGCCATTTGGAGGATATAAAATCGAAACTCAAACAATTGCATTGAAAATTTTATCTACAAAATGTTGTAACAATTTTTTTTTCAAGTTTTCCAGACAACAGGCCAAAGTTGGGAACAAAGAAAAAAATATGTCCCTAGCATTGGGTCCACGGTTTTCTTGTTAAATTATTGTTATTTTATCTCTGTGAACAGTTAGTTTGTAACGTGTGACTGTTTTCTGTACATTTAGGCTGCATTATTCGGTATATCACTTTGTGCCGTGAATATAGAGTCCCAACGCATCATCTGTTCATCGACTTCAAAGCCGCATATGATACAACTACCTGATATGAGCTATGGAAGATCGTGGACGAGAACAGCTTTCCTGGGAGCTAACCCAACATATCAAGGCTACGATGGATGGAACCCAGTGCTCATCGAGTTCATTAGAATCCCGGAGGGGGCTTCGTCAAGGTGATGGTCTCTCTTGGCTCCTGTTCAACATTGCCCTTGAAGGTGTTATGCGACGAGCGGCGTTTAACATGCGAGGCACGATTTTCAACAGATCCGGTCAATTTATCTGCTTTGCCGATGACGTGGATATTGTCGGCAGAACATTTGAGGCGGTGGCAGAGCAGTACACCAGACTAAAGCGCGAAGCAGAGAAGATTGGTTTGATGATAAATACGCATTTGACAGTTCGTACAACGGTCAGTATTGTATGTCTGTCATAAATATAAGTGTATCAAGTAGGATCGTCAATTCGAAAATGAGTTCGGTAAAATATAACCGAGGTGAAAAGTTGATACTGATAATGTATGTGCAAATAAGCTAAGCTGTCAAAATGTTTGGGGCTATTTTTCTCAGTGCAGTAAATTAGTTTGAAAATTGTTCAAAAACAACTAAATGAAGATTAACTAATTTTACCTAAGGTCTACCGGTTAGGTTTCAATAAAAATTACCGAAGTCGACGATAATTTCAAAGCATGAAGACGAGCACAAAATACAGACGAATTTATTGAAAAACGACAAGACTTCCAAGAACTTGAAGACGATTTAATTGTTTTAAACTGCATTGCTCCTCCATGTATCGGTAAAACAATTTATCAATCTTTAATCACCTGAACAACATAGTGACGCGAGATGAAATAAAGTAAAAACTTATAACTTACAAAATAATTTCAGCTTGGAAGATTTCTGTTTACAGTTACTGATGACATTGATTCTAGTGTGAATTGTTCATCATAAAACTATAGTTTAAACTCAGAAATTAAACTTAAGAATTTTATAAATTTGATGCCTGGGCGATGCTTTGAAATTTTATAAGGAAGACTTCCCGAATAAAAAAATCTCATAGATTTACAATTGTATATTATATATAATATATTGTAACCATACAATAGAATCTACAGTATGTACAATTAATCTTATTTTTCACAACTATAAAATGAGAATAGGAGTTATTGTAACCACAATAGAATCTAATGTAAACTGAGACATCGACAATAGAAATGGTGGGTTGTTATGTATCCTAACTATAGAAAACAATCATTATTTTTCGAACAAACTTTAACCAATAACTATTAATTGTATTGTTTCACAATTGTTGAAAATCCAAGCATATGGAGTGAATTGTAGATCTATTGTAATCACAATATGCATTTTTCCTTTATCTGATTCATGAACAATAGGATTCATGGTCGGAAATAGATTTTAATGTTATTTTATATTAATGTATTGTGATTGTATGGTTATTTTTATCCGGGTTATAAATGGATTTTGTTGCATACGAAATTGTTCGTATATGTCTTTAAGCTTCCCTCATAACAAGTGTTAAGTGGGCAAGTCACTGGACCCATAATCTCAACGTTCAAGGTTTGAATCCAGGTTGCACCATATTTTCCATTTTTCAAACGTCATTATAATTCATAAGGCAAATTTATGAAATTCATACTGAGTTCTTATGGCAAATAATCATAATGCAAAGTTATGAATATCGAAATTTTATTAATTTTATTTTCTATTTTTTATTAACGCTGTCATCAATATATAAGAACATATATTGTAATTGTTATTGTAATTTATTAATTTCACGCAGGCCGTCAGTCATACTTTACATCAGGTCAGTTATACCTAAAGCCCATTATCGACCTAAAAAGTAAAGAGGTTACACAATTTTGTTCAATATTACCAAGCGGAATTCCGACAATTGATCTGCATGGAACGAAATGTCACCTTCACTTACGGAATAATCTAGCGGAATATTTTTCCGAAAGTAAAAAAAGTTATGACAGCTCCCATTAGTTTGCGTGGAAACCTTACAAATTCTCATTTTATTCTTCGTTCGTTTTAGGTGCATACTGCTGCAGAAATTTCTTTTCAATTCTTTACTTTTCTGTTTCAGTAAACGGAATTTAACATTAGTTTGGTATAGAAAAAGAAATTTATTTTGAACACGATACCGACCTTAACATTGTACTGATTATATTCTTATTTCATTTGTCTGATGTATGAACAATTTCAAATCATGGTTCTAAATAGAATTTATGTTTCATTAATTTTTTTGTATGGCTTTTTAACCGGGCGAACGATTAGTAAAAATTCAACCTTAACGATTCGAGCATCCCAATAACGATGAAATCTAACCGATTGCAACGGACGCAGCCAGTCATCCAAGAATGCACTGAACGAAATGCTACCCGGATTTATTATGGGAGGGGACACCGATCTGTCAGAAATCGTTATCGTTTTTTTTTGTTCGGTAGCCGACAAGAAGTGTTGGAAATGAAAACACTTTAGATTAGGAAATAACTCGCTATTTTTTTTTTTTTTCAGAAATGAATCACAAGTCCCACCGATGATTTTAAACAACAGTGACAATCCTATAATAAAGTGAGTTTTCGAATTAATCACAGCCTGTAAAGGGTGTCATGTTAATCCTATATCACACAGGCAATCATCTAAAACATCACATTCCGATTTCGCAACCCAATCATGGATCACCAAACTGAGATCATCCTAACGGTTCTGGGAATTGCATTTATACATGGACTAGTTTTCTATTTGGTATCGCGAAAACCGCGCACCAACATTCGCGGTAAGCACGTTCTCGTAACCGGCGGTTCTAGTGGAATCGGTCTGTGGGCTGCCGTTGAATGTGTCCGCCTAGGTGCCAACGTTACTATCGTGGCCCGAAATGTGAAGCAACTAGGTGAGTGAAGACAACTTGGGGCGGATTTTTGCTTATAATTTTAAATCAATTTCACTCAATGTTGTAGAGAAAGCCAAAGAACTACTCGTTAAAGGTAAAATACGCGAGGATCAGAAAATAGAGTATCGTTCCATCGATTTGACGAAGGGCTACGATGGCGTGGAACGAGGTCTTCGGGAGATAGAAACCACCGTTGGACCGATCTTTATGCTGGTCAACTGCGCCGGGATGGCCATTTGTGGGACGGTGGAAGATACTTCGATCGAGGACGCCAAGCTGATGATGGATATCAATTACTTCGCCACTTACTACCCGACGCGTTATGTCCTACCGAAAATGAAGGCAGCCAAAGAGGGCATCATAGTCATTACAGCCTCGCAAGCTGCCCTCATCGGACTGTACGGATACGGAGCCTATGCAGCGTCCAAGTTTGCCCTACGAGGTTTAGCCGAAACGATCGCCATGGAATCGAAGCACTGCGGAGTGAGCGTAACGTTAGCCCTTCCGGCCGATACGGATACTCCAGGCTTTGAGCGGGAAAATGAATCCAAACCGTTAGAAACGAAGATCATCTCCGGGTCGGGTGGATTAGCTAAGCCGGAGGACGTCGGCAAGCGGATTGTACACGATGCGCTGAAGGGATCGTTCTTCTCGGTTCTGGGGCTGGAAAGCTGGATTTTGAGTACGCTGTGCGTCGGGATGTCACCCTGGAAGGGACCGATCCTGTGCGTGCTGCAGTTCTATCTGTTGGGACCGTTGCGATTGGTTGGGCTGTTGATCCAATGGAACTTCCAGCGCATTATCAAGAAATGTGCCAAAGAGAAGGCTTCCGCTGCCGAAGGGAACTAAGTTTGCAATCAACGCAGGGGTTAAGTTGGCGAGCGCACAAAATGATATTAGCCATCGATGTTGTTCACCTGAAGCCTAGGATTTAGAAGTATCTGTGTCCATGCATTTATCAGTAACGAGTATAAATCTTACCAATTAACTTAGATGCGCAGTAATTGTAATTTTTGAAACACTGAGGTAGATAAATAAAGATCGTATGTGTGTGTAGCTTAGGCTTGCCGCAATTGTTTGAGTTTGGTTTAACAATTATGTTTATCATGTCCTTGCGCGTATGAATATGAATCAGAAAATACGGGATTTGGAATTCTTCGACGATATTTTGTACGCAAGTAAAATGCTTCGTTATAGGCTGATCCCGGAATAGAATAACTAAGAAGGAGAAGAAAGATCAGTATTTTCCATTTAATTCCAACTACCTTTATTGCTTATCTTGACCGATACGCGCACCTACAGTATTGGACAAAACACGTGCAACTCAAATCGAGCAATCATAAAAAGCATCAGTAAAGTTTAATGTTTCTAAATCGAAATCGAGCAAGTTACTGCAGTTGACGGTTCAGGAGTCTAGATGTTTGCTACATGATTATTGAAGTAATCAGCTGTCAACTTTGTTGACAAGAGCCATTTTGCGCTGGTCAAAACAAGTGCAACTTCTCGGTTTCTTGGACTTAATCCTCTAGAAGTGTATAAAAAGGTGGAAAAGGTTTTGTTTGTTGACAAAAGTGTTTTTACTTGCGTTATTGTAGCATAACAAGGTAAATATTGCATGATAAACATTGAGAAAGGTCAATACTAATGTTTTCCTTATATTTATGTTATTAGACACCAAAATAGCTCCTGACAGCCTTGGATTGGAACTACGAAAGAAAATAATTGATGATTACAAGAGCGGAATGTCACAAAAACGATTTGTGACAAATACCATCTGAATCTGAAAATGGACCGTTTCAAGACTGTGCTCAAAATTTCGTTCAACCGGGAAGATTTCTGTTAACAATAGAGGTGGAAGACCACGGTCCACCACGTCAAAAGAGGACTCTATGGTCGTTAGATGCATTCGGAAGGATCCATCCAAATCTTCCTTAAAGATGCAAGCGGATTTACAGTTATCTATGTCGGACCGGACAATCAGACAACGTGCCGTTGAATTCTCTCGATGCCCAGCAAAGAAACCTCTGATTTCACTTAGGAACCAGAAGAAAAGACTCCTGTTTGCTCAATTTCTTATTGGCTGGAATGTGCAGAAATGGCGGACGGTTCTGTTCAGTGATTAGTCGAAGTTCAACATCATCGGAAGCGACGGGATTTGCCGTGTACGTCGATTTTCTTGAGTCCATATCTCCTCCCCAATCCGCATCTGTATAGGCAGTTAGCTCTCCAGAATGATCCTTCGAGTATGTTATTTTGTTCCTGCTGGTACCTCGCAGATACCGTATAATCCTCTTCACAGCGTTCCAATGACTGCGCCCAGGGTTGCTGCAAAACTGACTTACTTGATTTACAGTGTAGGTAACATCTGGCCTGCTTCTTGATAGGGAATTTGCTTCGCTACCAGGACCTCGGCCGGTGTGACAGGTGACATCGATTTGTCCAACTTCACGGTCGCCTCAGCTGGAGTTGAAACTGGATTACAATTTGCCAAGATGAATCTTCGTAATATACTCTCGATGTATTGTTCCTGGTCGATGGACAACTTTCCATTCTGCCGATCTCTCGTGATTCGCAAGCCAAGCCAAATTATAGCCTCTCTAAGGTCCTTAATCTTGAACCGGTTGTTCAAGAACTGCTTTAACTTTCGCTTCAGTTTGGCATCATTTGTGAAGATCAGGAAATCATCAACATAGATCGTCACGAACAGCATCTTGTCTCCATTGAGCCGGAAATACAGACAAGCATCCACCTTGGAACGTGTCAAGCCGAAATATTTCAAAGCCGCATCCAACTGATTGTTCCATACCCGGCTGGACTGCTTCAATCTATAGAGTGCCTTCCGTAGTCGACAAACTCTCGTTTTATCCACAGCAAACCCTTCTGGTTGCTCCATGTAGATGACCTCATCTTGAAGTTTGCCTTGTAGAAAAGGCACCGCATACATTTGATCGATGTTCAGGTTGTGCTTCACCAACAAGGCCAATAAGTATCGAATTGTAGAGTAGCGTACAACTGGAGCATAAACCTCATCATAATCGATACCTGGTCGCTGGGAGCAACCTTTCACCACCAAACGCGCCTTGTACCTCACAATATTGCCATTCGCTGTTCGTTTGGTCTTGAAAACCCACTTGTTCCGAATAGGTTTCCGGTCTCTTTTCGAAACATTGAACTTCCTGTATGCTTCAAATGCTTGATTCTTCTTTTGCAGGAAGTACAGGAATACCTTCCGAGTTGAATCATCGATGAACGTCATGACGAATCGACTCCCACCAAGCGACAGAACTTCTATCGGACCAATTAGATCCGAATGTACTAGGTCCAACACACCAACGACTCTGGTTGAACTAGAAGGAAACTGATTACGAGCATGCTTACCTTCAATGCATGCGATACACTCTGGAACCTTTTCTTTTGCCAATTCAATGCTATCCGCTATTGTTGCCAACTTGCACAGACTTTGGTAGTTGAGGTGTCACATCCGTTTATGCCAAATTTCTGTGCTTGCCGTCAGCAAAGACTCCTCGGATCTTCGGTTCAAATTGTACAGACCACCGACTTGTGTTCCCGAAGCGATAACGTTTCCGTCATTCTCGCGTACCTCGCATTCGCGTCAACATAAGCTCATCAACACACGCTTCAACGCTTCTACTCAAACCGTCAAACCGTTGCTTTGGAAAACATTTTGTAGCTTCTCCCAAGCTTCTTTGGCAGTTGTAGCATCCTGAGCCAGGCTATAGTTTGTGGTTTCCAAACTCAAGCATATGGTAGCCAACGCCCGTAAGCTGACCTCATCGTCGACGACTTGACCCTCGGCGGGATTCACAGCACCCCAGGATTCTTCGCGAATGAGCGTCATCTTCATGGCAAACGCCCAGGTCGTGTAATTCTCACGACTCTTCAGCCTTTCGATGACTGGTATTGCAATTCCGCTGATTCGTCCGCTTGTTGCTTGAACCATCTCGGTATTGCATCTTCCATCACCGATGACACTCATCTTGGAAATTCAACATTGAAACTTTCTGGGCCCATAACCACTTGTAAAGGAATGAAAGTGGTTGATAACGAATGAAGTTTTATTTTCCTAACAAAGTACGGTGAAGTACCCATATTCTGCGCACCTAATGCCGTAATTGGGTGCATTTTAAAACATTCCAAACTAATGTTTAGTTGAATATTCTTTGAATTTAATTCTACAGGTAAATAGATGTTGTCCTCTTGTGTATGGGATAAAATATAAAGTTTGACAATTTTGCAAATAACTGCAATTTGTTTTGCAAAATGCGCATAATTAGGCGCTGTGCAGAATTAGGGTACCGCACGGTATAGTTGCTAACATATATGCTATAGGTATATTGAATCGAGGATTACTATGATTTTCCAACAGAATCTTGGACCGTTTCATGTGCAATAACAGCCTGAAAGATGTTATGCTACCTTATGCTGAATGGAATATGCCATTAAAATGGATATTCCAACAAGATAACGACCCCAAAACACACCGCTAAAGTGGTCAAACAATGGCTTAAGGATAACCAAATAATGGTGATGGACCGGCCGCCCCAATCTCCGGATCTGAACCCTATCGAGAACCTGTGGGAGATCGTGAATCAGCGAATTCATCGTGAAGGTGTTCGAAATAAGGATCAGTTGTTTGCGCAAATCCAAAAGGCTTGAGCAGCAATTCCACAAAACTTCATTGACCACCTGGTCGAGTCTATGCCTCGCAGATGCAAGGCCGTAATTGAAAATCAGGGATTCGCTACGAAATATTGAGAGCCAAATTGAATTTGGCTTTATAAGACTTCTGTGCAGACTTCTTCAGTGTCGTGTACTAATAACTCGGCTCACGAGTACCCGATACTGAAGAAGTCTGCACATTGCTGACGAAATACGCGTATCTGTCAAGATAAGCAATGAAGGTCGTTGGAATTGAATAGAAAATACTAATCTTTCTTCTCATTTCTAGTTACAGGTATTCCACTAAACAGTTCACACTTTCTAGTTCTAGTTCTTTGACCCGGTTCACCGTTTTGCTTATTTTTCCTTCGAGAAGATAGACGAGCCGAAACGGTAAAAGGATGTGATATCTTCAAAAAATCCTTCTCCTTCATCGGTTATCACTTAAAGATTGAGATTTATTACTTCACACACATCCATGCACAGTAATGAGCTGAAAACGATCACTCCATACGTAGTCCGTAGACAAAAAGCGTTACACCTAAGGGAATAATTTACCACATCGATATTACCTCCGAGCCTTAAGCACGCAGCGCATCCTGCAGCCTCAGTCGGGCGAACTGGACCCGCTCCTCCTGTCGCTTGATGTCATCTTCTGTTACCGAAGTCACGTGCATCAACGGTTGGTCCGGGTTTAGAAAAACCCCGGCGTTGGTGTTGAGGGACGTTTTGGACGCGGTTTGACCCGTTACCGGGTGCGTGTTGTTGTGCAGAGCCGTGGCCAGTGATTGTAGGACGGTGGCTTCGTTCACAGCCGGTCCCACGGATTTCAGCCGTTTTGGAAGCTCCAGTGAACCGATCTCCTCGTTGAACGTGTTGTTGGCGCGAAGATTCTGCAGAAGCAATCAAACTTGGTTTCAGATTACTACGAGAATTTGACCAAAAACCAACCTCCAAGCGCTTTTCCCAAAATAGCTGCTTCGGTTTCACCTGGGAACCATGTTGAAGCTCTCGTTTGACCTTGCTCTCGCCCTCCTGAGACCTCACAACTGTCACCGGTTGTTTGAAAATGGAAGCCGTTTGCCGGATCGGAGGGATGAGGGAAGTGTCCGCTCGCATTCCTCGACTGAAAATGACCAAACACAAAAAACCATGACTGCCGGAAACAGAACAAACCAAGCTATCAGTAAACAATGAAATTATATAAAATCACCAATCGTGGGTTTTTAGATTAATTTCCATTTCGCGTCTCAGCGGATTTTTTTACTCCAACGGGTTCCAAACATATTCTTTCAGCCAATTAGGATCAATTTTCGATGCAGAACAAAAACCTAAATCAACTCAAAAGGAAGCAGAAAGTCAACATCCGGTCACCGGACCGGTACCTGTAATCGAACTGCTGATGATGATGTTGATGGTGATGATGTTGTGGTCTCCCTGCCGGAGGTAGCTGGTTGTATATCGGAACCGGTGGTGGCAGATTAGGTCCAACCGGCGCTGGACTAGTGGTACTGCTGCTGCTGCTGCTACCACCACTGCTGGAAGATCCGCTTGGCAGCGGTACGGTTAGCTTCCGTTTAAGGGCATTGTGTTGAAGCATCATGTGCGTTGCACTGGGAACGATCCGCCCGGCTTGGTAGTCGAACGTAGACAGGTCAATCGTGTCGCCGAGCGCTCGAGCCAGCTGGGGTTTGCTTTCGATTTTCTTACCCGTTGGGCTAGATGTGGGAGATGATGGGGGACGTATTGTTTGCAAATATGGTTCGGGCAAATTATAACAAAAAATGTGAGATTGATGTGTCCTATGGGTAAGGGCTTCATATGATGTAAACCGTTTAAAGCATGCTCTGCAGATTGAAAGGTATCACGGGAGGATGAGAAGTTGCTGGTGTTCCGAAATTATAGCGTGTTTTGAGAATCATATAACTCAAATTTTGTCATTGTGTCTTCGTTGTAGTGAAATCAGTGGCAGAATACAAAAACTGCTTTTAGGCTGACGCAAATTTTAATTTTTCGCTTAGAAACCCCATTAGGCTGGGCTCCAATTGGTGGATCAAAGCAGGGATGCCAGATAGTTTTTCAAAATGTCTGTAAGGAACATTTAAAAATGTCTGTATTTTTCTGTATTGAGGATTTTGCCGAAAATATGAATAAAGATTATAGGTGAGGGGAGTATTTTATTTGAGAGTAATGTTATTTCGTACTCATACTCATACCCTCTAATACATTGGTTATGAGAGCCTTATATTAATTTACTTTTTCTGTTTGTCTCATAAACTTTCGGAAGACTGTTTTATATTTTAAGAGTGTTATCCTTTTCAAATTTGTATACATTGCTCAAGGGAGGACCTCAACTTTTTATTTTGTGGCAATTAACGTATGCATTATTAAAATGAACTTATTAGAGTGATTCTTCATGCGATTACACTGCCACCAGGTGGTGAAGCCATCGGTAAATCGCCAATGGTAGCAACTCTAGTGTGTACAGTAAAAAAATTGAGAACGTTATCAATCACCCAAATGGAGCGGCTGAGGGCGAAGTGCGACGTCGTGTTAGTGGATGACGACACCTACTTGACCGTAGACGAGAACGACTGGCATTAGGCCGGATACTTTACCAAAAAGGTAAGTGTTGACGTCAAATATATCTTCCAATGTCCAAGTCTCCATCGTGCATTGCGGTGAACGAGGAGATATACAGCACGCAGTGCGTACTTGCTTCGTCACACGAATTACACGAATTATTATTGAAGACCACCAACACTACCAACGTTCCCCAGCTGCGACCTATAGAAAACGTTTGATCGAACCTCACAACCTCACCAACTCCAAACCAAGAAAGAGTAGTCGAAATCCATTTTTTTATCGGTCATGGCTAAGGTTTCGGTTGATTGCTGTACGACACGCTGCAGAGTGTCGATGAAATTTTGTAGAATGCTCAAAAAACGTAGGATTGAAGAATACTTTGTTGCATTGAATTATCTTATTCAGTTTTTCTGTACCGCCATTCGAAATAAGTCCATTTGTAAAATGCATACGTTATCTACATTTTTTTGACGTAGACTACGTCTTACGGCAAGGGTAGGGTGTCAAATGAAAATCTAAAATATTGCGACCGTCACGAAAAACCGTACAAAACGCGAATAACTCAAATAATCCACGATAGATTTACATGATTTCTTCCGCAATCGGTCGGAAATTTTACCGCGCTCCAATTAAATTGTCAAACATTATTCTCAAACAATAGTAAACTATCGAAAATAACGCAAATATAAGGTGATGTCTTATAATGTCATTTTGCAGAGTAAATTTACCAAATTTACTATCACAGATTTCAAATCGAAGCAAGGAACGTCTTGCATCATCTTCTTCTTCTTTGTATTAGAGAGGGACTTTAACCAATCATGTCATTCGTCTCTCCATGTACGTCTCGCATGCAGCTGAGAACGGTATAAAACGCACACTTAGGAAGCATTGAAGCTGTGTGGAGCTGGTCGCTGATAGCTGGTCGCAGCTGCTTCATTCGTCCGGCAGCGGAGTTGGTCGCAGAGGCAGCTGGTGGTCGCGTAGCAGCTGGTGGTGGTAAGTACCAAGGCTCTCCCAAACAGACATCGTCGCGATGAGGTAAACTGGCGTCGGTTTGTGCAAGCCGCTATCTTACCTTCTCGTGGTGATTGTTTCGCCGCGACTTCGAAAACGCTGCTGTTTGGGGAAAGCGGCCTTGGAAGCGAGCAACAGTAAGTGGAAATAATCTGTCCTTTGAGGACAATGAATTAAAATAAAAGAGTTGTTTATAAAAGAATTAATCTTAAATTTAGCTCGGTGCTCGATGGAGGGCGAGCCGTCGGTAAAAATTTTACCCAGCTGGTTAGCGCAATCCATAAATTGATAATCTGTCCTTTGAGAACAACCAATTTAATTGAAAGAGTTGTTTATACAAGAATTAAACTTTTATTTCGTTTGGTTTGTGCGCTTAATATCATGGTGCCGATTCGTTCGCCGCAACTGCAAAAACGCCTCCGTGGAGGACGAGCCGTCGGGAAAATTTTACCCAGCTGGTTGGCGCAACCCACTAATAAATAATCTGTCCTTTTGAGGACAACCAATCCAGTTCAGAGAGTTGTTTATATAAGAATTAAATTAATATTTCGTTCGGTTTGTGCGCCATTTAATCTAGTGCCGATTTGTTCGTCACGACTGCAAAAACGCTATTGTTTGCCTCCATGAAAGGCGAGCAGAACAATTCTCCGTCGGTGAAAAAATTTTCCTAGCTGGTTGGCGCAACCCGCGATGAATCAATAAATCAATTCAATTTCTAATTTAAGAGAGTTATTTGAATAAGAGTTTATCTTACATTTCGGTCGATTGGCAGTCACATTGGATTTTGCCAAGTCGTTACTAGGCAACAGTGGGCTATGCAGCGGATCCATAGAATCAGTGAAAATAAATCAAAGCCTGCCGGTGCTTTGATTTATTTTCACCGAAAACTTCTACCAGATACAAATCCATCTTTGCTACTTTCAATTTAATATTCTCAGCTTGAGAGTTTGTTTGATTGGGATTTTCGTTTCGAATTGTCGATTGGCAGCCAGTGGTATTAGCAAAACTTGTTTTCCCTTCGTCGCATACCTTAAACCACACAAATTCCCTATCACGGACACCATTTTCGATGTCGAACATGATATTCCGAACCAACATTCTCTGTAAATTCCAATTAGTAGTGTGTTATAAACAGTTGTTCTGTTGTGTTAACGATTCGCGTTGCATAGAGTCCTACCTCTAGGAAGAAAAACTTTTTGAGAAACATAGTGAAAGTGAGAGATGCCTCAACCGATTTGATCCAGAACGCTTGCGCAGATTCAGAAAGCGCATAAAGAGCGAACATACGGGAAATCCTCCGAAACGACCATTCACCGATGCCGAGCGAGCTCGTAGTTATCGGGCGAAATTGAAAGCAGCAAGAGGTAATGCGTAGCCAACAACTAGTTGGGACGCTGGAGAAGGTCCTTCAACTAGGTAGGAGGTAGGAAATTGATATTTAATAAATTTAAATCAATTTGACAAAGTGCATGTCGTCATAGCAATTGAATATCTCTATGTTATCGCTCCCTGTCTTAATAAATTTCAACATAGTATTAATTGTATTCTGGTGATGACATGCGCCGCGTGCTTTTACATCATACGAACCTACACATGATATCGATACAAATAATGCGCTGAACAGATTTTAATGCGTGATTATTTTCTCAGGTGTTTATTTTATATTTATAAGAATTTATCATATATTAACCAACCTTTTCTCCCATACCGATTGCAAAGAATAATGATATTTTATAAAACACTCTCTTTCTTCTGCAAGATCTAATATATGTTGCATGTGGATTCGTCTGTCAGTTGGAGATTCAACGGCAAGTTCAACGCAATTTGGGTTCGACATCCTTCCAACAATGTGGCTGCAATCCCTGAAGAGGCAACCGCCAGCGCAATATCTGATCATGAGCGAACCCAAGTCAACAGTAATGAAATAAGGTACTTTTTGCAAGTTCAGTCATGTACATTGATGAAGAACACGCCTCCATTTCAGTCGTCAATCGCTTCCATCAAAGTTGTCGTAAACGTCCTCTTGCTGAGGAGTCACTGCCGCACATTAGTATACACATGTATTCGACCAAAATCAGCGCCTCGTTGCGCATCTTATTGTTAATTTCACGCTCGTAATTCACAGTGGTTATGCGGGCTCGATGTAAAATATCATCAACCATGTAATCCTTGTATTTGTTCCACAATTCGACTTCATTTAATGGAAAACATGTCGAGATGTTGTTCGCAAACAGGGTACGAATTTGATTGCACGTACAGTAAAATGACATTGGCTTGTATCATTGGGATAATGAGTGTCGTTTTCTAACAATTGCAACCGCTGACAGGCCTCTCGATATGTCGCACATAGTAGATCAC
Source organism: Aedes japonicus (assembly GCA_034211315.2). Classification (NCBI taxonomy): domain Eukaryota; kingdom Metazoa; phylum Arthropoda; class Insecta; order Diptera; family Culicidae; genus Aedes; species Aedes japonicus. Next base: position 34,911 of record JASCZW010010241.1, read on the forward strand.
CCACAGTCCGAAACGACTCTCGAACGAAGCTGGACCACGAACATTAACCAAACGCAGAATAATAAGGACGCCTGTGGAATGAGCAATGTCATGTGGACTATCATCGTCAACTCCGATCCATGTCAACGATAACTCCCCGCATAATCACAAACCATTCCTGGACCGTTTCCCATATTGTTGACGACCGTTTCCGTTATCGTTACGACATTTATCGTTATAGTTGACAACTATAAACTAACAATCTCCTATATAGTTTAAAAAATATGTCAGATGGTAAAAGGCCAAATAACAATATGCTGAATAGGCGGTTAAGTTAGGTTACCATAAAAAAATGGCAATTTTCACGAACAAAATTTGTTCTGTATTCTATGCCAAAAAGTTAGTATATAATCCACACCGAGTGCAGACAATAAAAAACCTTTCAATGACATTATGTGCAAACGTTAACAGTATGTATTAATGTAAGGTTTGTATGGTGAAAATTAGATTAAACAGTTCGATAACAATAACAAAAAATGTGATAATATATCTTATATTCGAAATACATTTTTAGTATATAGCAAATTGTTTTTCGTTATGCAGGCAGTGTTAACGATTCCTCTTTTGAAGCTTTTCAATATCTCGTTACGCCGAGAAAATATTCAACATGTTTGAAAATCTTCGTTCATGTTCCCGATTTTCAAGAAAGGGGATAAACAAAAATGCCGAAAATTGTGGAGGAATCACATCGCTCTGTGCCTGCTCAAAATTCTTCAAGATAATCGTAAACGACTTGTTGTTTGCTAGTTGCAGACACTACATCTCACCGGAACAACATAGATTTCACCCCAGAAGATCGATTGTAACCAACCTTGCACCTTTCGTTTCCTCGTGTCTCCGGAATATGGAAACTCAAGGATTTCAAGTCGAAGTTGTTTACACGGATCTCAAGGCTGCTTTCGACCGGGTCGACCATGCTATACTTTTGGTAAAGTTAGACAAACTTGGTGTGTAAAATAACTAAGTTCGTTGGTTTAAATCTTACCTAACGGACAGGATACTCTGTGTGAAGATCGGCTCAGCTCAATCGAGCTTCTTTACGAATATGCAAAAACTGCACAATAGGGGCATTATTTTAATTTTATTTTTATTTTGCTGAAAATGTCTTTATTGAGAAGTTTTGGATTTTTCTTACATCATACAACAAACCGCTTTTAATTAGAATTTCATTTGAATTTTCTAGAAGCATTTTAAAAGTTTCGTCCTATACTTTAACATGGGAGCTGTCAGATTTATCACCACTCGATGTCTTCTTCTTTTTTCAAGTTGGATTCCTCAATTGTATTTCCTTACCCAATTGTAAGAGTGGTTATAAAATAAATAACGGAGATAGTGGTCAACAATAAGAGAAGTTATTAACAAAGATACTGATTCCAAAACTCAAGAACTTCGAACTCATTCAACAAAATCGACCAGTTTACCTTGATGAAAATATGTAGTGATAAATTGTTTCGTTTTTTAACAATCCATCGAACAATTTAAAAATCTCCATGGTTTTCCAGATTGAATACGACGATTTCGATCGCTCTTTCATGTAACTCACTGAGGAAAATTCCTGTACGGGTAAAAATCCACACGTATTCATTGGCAAAAATCCATGTAAAATTCCACATAATATTCTTTTCAGCGTCAACATTTGATTAGGGCGAATCTGATTTTGTAAACAAACACTTTGTCTGCTAGTTTATCGGAAGTTGAATACAATTCCTACAAATTGAATTTATCAGCGGATAGAAATAAAGCTCCTCTTCCTTAAAGAGTGCTTAATTCGTATTTGTGACCTATGGGTAAAGAGAAAATGGCTACGAAATTGTTTGCCATTGTTTACAAAAGCAAATTCGCCCTAATCTAATGTTGGCGCTGATTTATTCACACATAAACTGAACGCTTTGAGAAACATTATATGAAGTTGATGTGGCAAATGAAAAGTATGTGCGGCCACACATAGTGGTTAAGGGCTGGTTTACAGTTCAGGAGAAAAGCGTCACGGGATTTTCGCACCTGTGTGTTTTGAATGGAGCCCGGGATTTGAATTCCCGTCGCGGGAATTAATTTTACACAAAAATTACAGTTTTCCTGAAATGTAAACCCATTCGCGGGATTTACTCCGGGAAATAAAATTCATCGCTACACACCTCCCTTTGGCGGGAACAAATCATTCCGAATTGTTTCCGGGCGGATTTTGAAAGTTTGAACTCGAACAGGGAAAAAATGTTAAAATGTCAGAAAGAGAGCCGAGTTCGGAAAGATTTTTTTCGATTTTGATTTGCTCGAAGACTTTGATGGGTTTGTCAGTCAGGGGTAAAATTGATGAAATCAAAGAAACGCGTAGCAAAAACAACAAAACAGAACAAGGAGAGTGACATTAAAGTTGCCCTTTGCCAAGAAATTTTATAACACCCTTGCTTGTTATTTGGTACAACAAACCAGCTAAATATGCTATTTGTTATCGAATCAGTTCCAGATAAAACCGTCGAAAGGTCGAAAAGTACAATTGTAAATAATGGCTGAAAACGTAAATTTTCTGGAAATGCCAGGTTGCTTACATCTATATCCACTATCGGCGGGGAGGTAATATATCCCTGTATCCGTTGTTGGTGCTATTTTGTTTGTGAGAGCAAGCAGATCGCAGAAAAATACGCTAGAAGCCACTGTTGACAAACGTTACTCGCGACCTTTTGACTATTTTGTGTAGAATTACAATTTTATCGTCCCTGAATATATCCATCAGTGCCCAGGAGTGCCGGAAGTA
>JASCZW010010242.1:0-37715 GCA_034211315.2 Aedes japonicus
TATCGAGATGCAGTTATGATGCAACACTAGCAGATGAGCTTATTGCAGATCTGATCGTTCAGGGCTGATCGTCCGAAAATTTGCGCATTAAACTTCTTCAAAAGGATAGAAATCTCGAGAATATTATATTATGGCTTTAGGAACAAGCTTAGTCGAATCTGCAGAACATTCGAAAAAGTTCGTGCACCGCACCGTGTCCAATCAGGAAACTACGGAGATACACAAGGTATCAGATCGGGGTTCAAATTGGAAGCCTCGTAACACACATTCGGACGGTTTTCAATCGCGTTTTACGAGGTCATGTTCAAGGTAGTGATGATTGTCCGGCAAAACAAACGAAATGTGCAAGCTGTGGAAGACTCGGCCATTGGGCGAAACTGTGTTTTTCCCGTGGGAATGCACAGAAGCGCCGCCAACAATCACCGACAAGGGATCACATCCAAAGTGGGTTCGGGCGATTGCTGAGGAAATTGATAAACAGAAAACGGGGGATTACATTTTTTACGCATTGGGAAGAAATGTTTTCATGTTTAAGGTGGGCGGCATAGATATTCCCATGACTATAGATTCGGAAGCCGATGCAAACGTGATCAATAAAGACATTTGGGAGCAAATGAAAGATGCGAGAGTGGACGTTTCTCGGATGTCCAGCAACGTGAACCGAGCTTTCATGCCATATGCGTCCGACCAGCCAATGAAAATGATTGGTATGTTCTGTGCAGAAATCGAAGCTGGTAATAATCGCACTAACTCGAAATTTTATGTCGTTGAAGATGGACAGCAGTGTATATTGGGCGATAAAAGCAAAAGAGTTACAGGTTCTAAAAATTGGATTGGATGTGAATATGGTTCATACGGCACCAGTTCAGCCTTTCCCGAAAATTCGAAGAGTAAGTGTTGAGGTTCCGATTGACCCTACCATTCAACCGATTCAGCAACTCCCCAGGCGTCCGCCAATCGCTATGAAAGAGAAAATTGAAACAAAACTGCTTTCGCTTTTCAAACAAGATATTATCGAGCGCGTCGATGGACCGATGGTTCCAGTCACCAAAGATTCTGGTGAGATACGTCTATGTATTGATATGCGGCAGGCAAACAAGGCGGTAATACGGAAAACTCATCCACTGCCACTTGTCAACGAGCTTCTCGGTTCGGTCAATGTAGCCGTACGGTTTTCAAAAATCGATATACAGGACGCCTACCATCAGGTGGAAGTTTCAGAAGAATCAAGACCAATAACTACATTCATTACTTTATATGGCCTTTTCAGGTAACATGCCTTTACTGTTTCTTTTCTTTTTTACCAAATATTATTGTTGACGGTCAGAAGGATCTCTCAGTTTTAGTTTTTGATATGAATGACTGATTTTCAATTTGCATAATACATTATAGTTTTTGCATAATCTTTGCGTTTTTGTTTTTTTTCCTTTTTACACTGCTGACAATTAACTTATCCAGATACAAGCGCCTTATGTTCTGCGTGAGCTGTGCGCCAGAATTGTTCCAAAAAGTAATGGAGTCAGTCCTGGTCGGTCTTGATGGAGTGATTGTGTATCTGGACGACGTTATGGTTTATGGCACAAATCAGGATGAACACGACAGAAGGCTTACAGCGATTTTAAATAGGTTATCGGACTATGGGGTTAAGCTGAACGCTCAAAACTGTGTATTTAACGTGGAAACACTAAATTTTCTAGGTCACCAGCTTTCACCTAGTGGGGTGCGTCCAAAAGAAAGCAGAATGGCTGCCATTTACCAGTTTCGAGAACCCAAAACGTTTCAAAATTGCGTAGTTTCTTGGGACTTGTTGGTTACGTGGGCAAGTTTATTCCGAACCTCGCATCTAAAACTGATTGTTAGAGGAAGCTACTTCGCTCAGAAATACCATTCAAATGGACAAAACAAGAGAGTATAGCTTTCGAATCGATTAAAGCATCGAATTGTAAAATTGATTGTCAAGGATTTTTTAACCCTAAAGATCGCACCAAACTTATGACAGATGCAAGCCCAACCGGTTTAGGAGCGGTTCTCCTACAAGAAGACAATCAAGGAAGGACTAGAGTGATTGCCTATGCCAGCAAAGCTTTGACTGACTTGGAAAAAATATTTTCAGACGGAACGAGAAGCCCTCTCGCTGGTGTGGGGAGTAGAGAAGTTTCGGTTGTATTTACAAGGCAACAAATTCGTACTGCTGACTGATTGTAAGGCACTCAAATTTTTGTTTGGACCGAGATCAAGACTATTTGCTAGAATTAAGCGGCGGGTACTCATATTGCAAGCATATACGTATGAAATTGAACACATTCCTGGTACTGCCAATATCGCTGACGCAATTTCAAAGTTATCAATGTCTTCTTCGAAACATTTCGACGAATCTGTGGACACATTCATATACAACATAGCTGAAAGTGCCACACCAACGGCAATTGAGTATGATGAAATAATCGAGGCGACTCGTAACGACGAAGTATTGCAGAAAGTTTTAGAGGCATTGCAATCAAAATCTTTTGATGAAGTTCCGAAAGAACTGAAACCCTTTACAAACGAATTTAGCGTAATCGAAGGAGTTTTACTAAGAGGAGATCGTTTGGTAATTCTGTCGTCTCTCCGAGAACAAGTCTTGACATTAGCGCATGAAGCACATACAGGAATTGCTGCTATGAAACGAAGACTTCGGCAAAAAGTTTGGTGGCCGTCCATCGATAAACACGCAGAGGAATGTGTAAAAGGTGCAAACAGTGTATTCTGGTTGGTAGTCTTAGAGCTCCAGAACCTCTCCGTCGAACAAAAATGCCAGATAAACCATGGACTCATATTGCGGTGGACTTTATGGGACCTTCTGGACATTCAATATTTGTGATGGTTGATTATTACAGTAGGTTCACTGAGGTTGTGGTTATGTCACAGACGACGGCGAAACGTACAGTTCAAGCTCTTCACGAAACCTTTTGTAGGTTTGGAATACCGGAAACAATGCGTTCTGACAATGGACCACAATTTACGAGTGACGAACTAAAAACATTTTGTGCCCAAAATGGAATAGAAATGCTGAAATCGACGCCCTACTGGCCGCAAGCCAACGGAGAAGTGGAGAGAGCTTATCGAACTATACTGAAGCATTTGAAGATCAGTCAAGAATCCGGAAGTTCGGACTGGATTTGGGATTTAAGGTCATTTCTGCTGATGTACAATTCCACTCCACATGCAACAACGGGTGTAGCACCATCCAAGCTGATGTTTGGACGTCTATTACGGGATAAACTTCCTGCTTTCATCGACAATACAGAAGATTTGACAATGAGGAAATACGGGACAATTATTGGAATAAGAAGATTAGAGGTGCTGAGTACAGTGACAATAGGCGAGGTGCTAAACCATCTGTTTTGAAGGAAGGGGACATAGTTGTGGTTAAGCGGATGAATAAAGAAAATAAACTTTCTAGTACGTTTGAGCCAAATGAAAATGAGATAGTGGGACCGGAAGGCTCTGAAGCTGTCCTGTGCTCAAAGGAAACAGGCCGCGTTATTAAGCGAAATGTGGGTCATTTGAAAACTATTCTACAAAACCCCACCTTAGATACTGCAAATACAAAGGGTACTACTCCAGATACACCGGTACTGGAAAATGAAGCAATTGTAGCAGACCGCCCTACAAGAACGCATCGGAAACCTTTTTATTTGAAAGAATATCGTATTTGAGCAGAATAGTTAAGTTAGGGGAGGATGTGTGGTTCACGGCATTTACAATATACGCCCTTTTCAGATAGTATTCTATTAGGATAGTATGGTTAGCAGCGCTGGCGACCGTGTGAGTGTACCGAACGTAGGAGAGCGTCTTGGAAAGAGGATTGACGCCATCAACGAAGTTGAAACGTGAACGCAAAAAGAAGTCGTGTAACTAAGTGCAAATAAATAGATTTTAATCCATATCAAGTGTCACAGTTATTTACAATTCAATAACACAAGGGCAAAGGGTTGTTCCAGTACACCAGAATGCCCTTCGGCCTTTTCAACAGTCCGGCTACCCCGGCTAGACTGATGGATGTCGTTCTCGGTCATGGTGTACTGGAACCGTGTTTTTGTGTACCTCGACGATATTGTCGCGGTCACAGAAACGTTCGAGCACCACGTACAACTCCTTACTGAAATTGCACGTCGTCTTAGTCAAGCAAACCTTAGCATCAATCTGGAGAAGTCTCGTTTCGTAGTCTCTGAGGTCCCATTCCTAGGATATCTGTTGAGCACTAGCGGTCTGAGGACGAATCCAGAAAAAATACGCCCAATCGTAGAATATGAAAAGCCAACAACAATCGCGAAGCTCCGGAGATTCCTAGGAACTATTACCGAAGGTTCATAGCAGATTTCAGTGGAGTGACTGCCCCATTAAGTGATATGCTTAAAACAAAATCTAAGGTGATTCACTGCAACGATTCTGCCGAAAAAGCTTTCTGCAAAATAAAGGAGCTTCTAATTTCCTCTCCTATTCTTGGAAGCCCCGATTTCACCAAGGAATTTGTGATCCAGACCGACGCTAATGACGTCGCGGTGGCAAGAGTATTAACGCAGGAGCAGGAAGAAGGCGAAAAAGTCATTGCATATTTCTCGCACAAACTTACCACACCACAGAAGAACTACCACGCGGCCGAGAAGGAAGCTTTGGCAGCAATTCTGGCAATCGACGCCTTTAGAGGCTACATCGAAGGTTACCACTTCACGTTGATCACGGATTCATCTGCGCTGACTCACATTTTGAGAACTAAGTGGAAGGTTGGATACAGGTGCAGCCAATGGTCTTTAGATCTGCAACAATATGACATGACCGTGATTCATCGAAAAGGCCAAGAAAACGTTGTCGCGGATGCTCTGTCGAGAAGCCTAGTTGTCACCGTGGATTCAACCGATTCCTTTTGGTATGCGAGTATGGTTAGCAAGGTGATGTCAGCCATATGACTACGTGGACTTTAAGGTGGAAAACGGCCTTCTCTTTAAATTTATTTTCGTTGATGGTCATCTGAACGATTCCGCTTTGAATGGAAAATCATTCCACGAACAACGGAGATCCCTGGAATACTAAAAGCCTGTCACGATTCTAGCCTTCATCCGGGCTATGAAAAGACCCTGGCATGGATCCGCCAGCGATATTATTGGCCCAAGATGGCGACAGGAATCCGAACATATGTTCGACAGTGTGGCACCTGTAAAGAGGTTAAACCTGCCTCGAGAGCGGTCGTCCTGGAAATGGGAAGCATGAAGATCGCAACTCGTCCTTGGCAAATAATTTCCGCTGACTACATCGGGCCACTTCCTCGTAGCCGTAGGGGCAAAGAGCATATCCTGGTGATTACTGACTATTTTTCCAAATGGACTCTGATCCAGCCAGTGAGAAGTATCAGTAGTTCGAGTTTTTGTTCAATTTTAAAGGAGCAATGGATTCTACGAAACTCAGCTCCGGAGGTAATAATGACCGACAATGGAAGCTGTTTTTTCTCCAAAGAGTTTAAACAAACGCTGAATCAATTTAAGATAAATCACTGGCTCATTTCACGTTACCATTCGCAGGCGAACCCCGTGGATAGAGTTAACCGAACGATCAACGCTGCAATTCGCACTTATGTAAAAGACGATCAACGACTCTGGGACACTTGCACTGCTAAAATTGAAATGTTGCTGAACACAGCATACATGCTTCCACCCGACTCACCCCTTTCTTCATTACACACGGCCACGAACTTTCAGAAGTAGGATCAGACCACAAGCTAGCCAGATACGAGGACAAGCTTTCTCCTGTGGAACAACATGAGAAGAGAAAGCAAATGTTTGCCCGCATTTACGACCTAGTTGGCAAAAACCTTCAAAGAGCACATCAAACCTCTCTAAGGCACTACAATCTTCGCCACAGGCACTACAATCTTCGCCACAGGCACTTTTCGAAGTCGTTCGTCGAAGGCCAACTTATTTACCGCAAAAACATTAGGCACTCAAATGCCGCCGAACAGTACAATGCGAAATACGGTCTACAATTTCATCCTTGCCGTGTCAAAAGGAAAATAGGTTCGTCATCATACGAACTAGAGGACATGAGCGGGAAAAACCTTGGTATTTGGTCGGCTGTACACCTTAAACCAGGCTAACCAGCTCTAAAACGTAAAAAAGATAAGAAAAAAAACTCATTAAAATCAACATGTTCGTTTCTCACCATGTAAACAAACCCGATCATTATCATTTTCAGATGTTTATTTCCACTAAACTTAAAGATTGTCGTTGTCATCATTGTTTTGTATTGTCGGTTCCATCTGCCTCCCACCCTATTGACTTCAATACCTGGAAAAAACAAAAAAAATAATTTCTATGCTTACCAGCCACAATCCAAACCTTCAGTTCTCAGTTTTGTTTCGTTGTATGGTCATCTATGGAAGAATCCAGGTTGAAAAAGAAGAAGACATCGAGTGGTGATAAATCTGACAGCTCCCATGTTAAAGTATAGGACGAAACTTTTAAAATGATTCTAGAAAATTCAAATAAAATTCTAATTAAAAGCGGTTTGTTGTATGATGTAAGAAAAATCCAAAACTACTAAATAAAGACATTTTCAGAAAAATAAAAAATAAATCAAAATAATGCCCCTATTCTGCAGTTTAGGATTTTTCTTACACCATACAACAAACCGCTATTAATTAAAATTTCATTTGAATTTATTAGAAGCATTTTAAAACGTTCGTCCTATACTTTAACATGGGAGCTGTCAGATTTATCACCACTCGGTGTCTTCTTCTTTTTTCAACTTGGATTCTTCTATAGTATACACGCTAAGATAAGATTACCGAAAATACGGTTTTCATTTTACCGAAAATTAGGTTTTGGTAGCAAAACCCAAAGTATCGGTATAATTTACCGAAACAAAACGTTTGATTTTACTTAATGTTTCAGTAAAGTGGATTTACAGATTTTATCGTTATATTTTACCTAAATTTGGTTAAAAATTCTCTCATTGAGCTGCTAGCAGTTTCGGTAAAAAATACCGTACAAAAATAAGTAATTATTAATGTTTTTCCCGGTTTTCCAACTGTTAGGACCAGAACAAACCAATTCTCACAGCAGCGTTTTTTTTTTTTTTTTTCAGCTATTATATTTGTTGTTTATTTTGATTCACCTCGCATAGTTACGGTTTGTTGAGGTAGCTTCAGGCTCTCGACTGTGTGAGCAGCCATGATGCGGAAACGATGCGACGATCCTCGTGCAGAAATACAGAGCTCCACCCTCCGTGAATCCTTCTCCAAACGGGTCACTCCTGCAGTCCATGTAACTCGGAGAGGTTGTGCGACTCCCTTGGCTTGCAGCATAGCTGCCAGCGACTTTTCGATCAACGTACACGAAGACCCTTCGTCTAGAAAGGCTATGGTATCCACGGAGTAGTTTCCACTGTACAGTGTAACGGGAATCATCCGGAATATTACCGATGGTTTGCGCTGGATAGTATGAACGTTGCAATTAGCTTGAGGCTGATCGAAATGCAGTAGAGGATGGTGAGGCTCACTGCATTGACCAACGTTGCATCGAAAGTTCAGCTTACAACGGGCATTTCCATGCTCGTTCAAACATAGCCAGCATAGTTTCCATTTTCGAACTGCACCCCATCGTTCCGCAATACGAAGTTTCTTGAAGGTCTCGCAATTTCGGATCCGATGATCGACCTGATCGCAAATTCGGAAAGGCTTTTTCTCTCTCGAACTCGATGGTTGGCATCGGTTGTTGGTTGCTTCCGCATCGTGGGTATGCAGGAACCCCTCGTTCTCTTTTCTACTTTTCCCCTTCCGGAATCCTTGATCAGGAGCAGAACTTGTCGAATCACAGTACGGGGTGATCTCACTTGCGTCTCTGACTATGCGCGAGAGAAAATTAGCTAACGTCGTTAGGGTAACAACTCGAGCTTTCCTACGATAGCGAACCCACTCCAACTGTGTATTCGCTGGAAGTTTCTCTGTCAACTCCTGGATCAACATCGGATTTGTTAGATGCGTAGTAAGTTCGGTAACTTCTAAATGATCCGCTAGCTGTTGAACGACGACTCCGAAGTGAATAAACGAAGCCAACTTGTCTGCTTTCGGGGTTGGTGCCTTCCTGACCTTTGACAACAGCATGTTCAATAATTGCTCAGGTCTGCCGTACAGCATCTTCAGTGTACCGATGATCTGCGGTACCGCTTTCGGAAGGAGCAATCTGCTGCGAACCGCTTCTAGCGCTTGGTCCTTCAAACACTCTTGGAGCCGAGCCAGGTTCTCTACATCAGAAAACCCGCACGCTTCGTTGGATGTTTCATATGCACTAATGAACATCGGCCATTCTTCTAGCTTGCCGGAGAATATCGGCAGCTTCCTCGACAGGAATTGTCGTGCCGATAGCTGGCTCCTTGTTGGCTGACTACGAGCGTTCTTTTGACGGCGTTTGTCCTCTACTTTATCTTCTCTTTCCGACGCACTTCCATCCTCTTCTTCCAATGAACATACTTCGCTGTCTTCCGATTCTGATTTCGCCAAAATTCAAAATTTCTCCAATCCGAAGCCGGACGATCTGACAGATGAGTTGGCAAAACTCGAAAAGCAAATGGAAGAGGAAAGACGGGCGTTGGAGATTGAAACAATCCTGCATCAGAAACGGATCGAGCACCAGCGCAAGATGTTTTTGATGCAGCCGCAGTAAATGGGGTGTCGCTGAACTCGAAGCTTTGGAAGGGTCCAGACATGCTGACTCCACTTCCAAGCGTGTTATCGAAGTTCCGGGAGCGAGAAGTGGGCTTCGGAGGTGACATTAGGGAGATGTATCTCCAAATGAAGGTTCGAAAGGCTGATAAGCGGGCACGATTCGTCTTTCGAGGAAGCACAGCAGAGGAATTCGACGTATACATCATTGACGTGACGATGTTTGGTGCGACGAGCTCGCCATGCTCCGCTCAATTTGTTAAAAATCTCAATGCGAAGGAGTATGCAGGACAGTTCCCGGAAGCGGCGAAGGCGATAGTGGAAAACCATTACGCCGACGACTATTTTGACAGCACGGACACGGTAGAGCAAGCAGTCAAGCGAGCACAGGAAGTGAGGTACGTTCACTCGAAGGTCGGTTTTGAAATCTGCAACTGGATGTCCAATTCCGACGAATTTCTTCAAAGCATGGGGGAACCGAGAAGCGATCAGTGCGTACATTTTACCGAACCAAAAAAAAACCAGTCTGGAGCGAGTCTTGGGCATAGCCTGGTGTCCCCAAGGTGATGAATTCACATTTGTAGCGAAATTACGGGATGGCCTTGAGTCGTATCTACTGGGACAGCAAAGACCGACCAAAAGGATAGTCATGAGTTGCGTCATGAGTCTTTTCGATCCTCTTGGAATGTTAACAACCTTCACCATCCATGGCAAAATGCTAATCCAAGATTTATGGCGTAGTGGCAACGATTGGGATCAAGCGATCCATGACGAATGCTGCGAAAAATGGAACCGGTGGATCAGTCAACTTCCTCAAATTGAGAATGTTAAGATTCCGCGCTACTATTTCCGACGGTGCACTTCTGTCGACTATGGTACTCTACAGCTCCATGTCTTCGTCGATGCCAGCAAAGATGCGTACGGTGCTGCGGCATACTTCCGTGTGTTAACGGATGATGGTCCATTGTGTTCGCTGGTGATGGCGAGGTCGAAGGTTGCTCCATTGAAGATGCTGTCGATTCCTCGTCTTGAGCTGCAGGCGGCAGTCATATGATCCAGATTGATGAATTCGGTGATCGAGGCTCATTCTTTGGAAGTGACGAAGTGGTTCATCTGGTCCGATTCCAGGACTGTCATCTCTTGGATTCAGTCGGAGCAACGCAGATATAAACAATTCGTAGCGTTTCGGATTGGCGAAATTTTGAGCCTCACGAAGCACAGCGAGTGGCGATGGATTTCAACGACGAGTAATATAGCGGATGACTTGACTAAATGGAAGAAGGGCAGCAGCCTAGATTCAAACAGCCCTTGGTTCCAGGGTCCGCGATTTTTGTATCAACCGGAAGAAGAATGGTCGCAGCAGGACACCGTTGAACCGAATACCCCAGAAGAAGTACTAGCATGTCTTTTGTTCCATAACGTTTCCATAGCGGAGATGGTCGTAGATGCAACCCGCTTTTCCCGTTGGAAAGTTCTTGTGCGAACAGTTGCCTGCATCTACCGGTTCAAATCCAACTGCATCAGGAAACGAGGAGGCTTAGCGATTGAAGTGGTTTCTACTCCACCTAGCGTTCAACGGCTTGTGAAGAGGTCTATACCAGCGGTGTTGGTACCACTGAAGCGAGAGGAGTATCAACGTGCCGAAGCCTATCTGTGGCGGTCTGCACAGTCCGAGTTCTACGGCGAAGAAGTGAAGATCCTGTTGAAGAACCGCAAGCTCCCGTACAACGAGTGGCACCCCTTGGAGAAGAACAGTAGTTTGTACGACGTTAGTCCGTTTTTAGACGACGAAGATGTTCTGCGCATGGAGGGCAGAGCTGCTCAGGGTTCGTTCCTTCCTTTTGAACTCAGATTTCCTATCATCCTGCCTCGAAAGCACTCAATCACTAGAAAGTTGCTAGAGTACTACCATCAAGAAGCAGCTCACGCAAATTCGGAGACAGCAGTCCATGAAATTCGACAACGGTTCTGGATTTCAAATCTTCGGACGGAGATGAAAGCCGTGGCTAGCACATGCACTTGGTGCAAGGTGAACAAATGTCGACCGAGAACCCCGAGATAGCTCCACTTCCGTTGGCTCGAATAACTCCGAGTTTGCAGCCATTCAGCTTCACTGGCGTGGATTATTGCGGTCCATTGATCGTAACTGTTGGACGAAGATCGGAAAAGCGGTGGATTTGCCTTTTCACGTGCCTAACGACAAGGGCAATTCATCTTGAGGTCGCACATAGTCTTTCGACCCAAGCGTGCCTGATGGCAATCAGGCGATTCGTGTGCAGAAGAGGAAAGCCGATCGAATTCTTCTCGGACAACGGAACCAACTTCCAGGGCGCCAGCAAGCAGATAGTGCAGCAGATCGAGGCGGAATGTGAAGAAGTGCTGACAGATTCCAGAACCCGCTGGAACTTCAACCCTCCAAGCGCCCCACACATGGGAGGAGTTTGGGAGAGGCTGGTCCGTTCGGTGAAAGCAGCCCTGACAGTGTTCAACGATGGACGACGGTTGACGGACGAAGTGCTACTGACTACGTTGGCGGAGGCTGAAGATTTGATCAATTCTCGCCCCTTGACGTACTGTGACCTTGCATCGAATACGAACGAAGCCCTCACGCCGAATCACTTCTTGAAAGGTATCAGGATGACCGGTGGAGCGGAACTGATTCCTACTACAAACGAAGCCGAAGCTCTGCGTGATACATTCAAGCGGTCACAAGCGTTGGCAGACCACCTGTGGAAGAGGTGGGTAACGGAGTACCTGCCCACCATCAATAAACGGTCGAAGTGGCATGCTGAGATACAACCAGTCAGTCGAGGAGACCTGGTCTACATCGCAGATCAAACGATGCGGAAAAGTTGGACACGTGGCGTGGTAGTGGAAGTCTACCCCGGAGCCGATGGAAGGATCAGACAAGCGTTGGTGAGGACGGCGAAAGGAGAGTACAGGCGTCCTGTAACAAAGCTGGCGGTGCTAGAGGTCCAAGATCGTAAATCTGGTTCCATGGAGGGACCCTCACCAGAATTACGGGAAGGGGGTATGTGCGCACCACGTAGCACTACCGATGAACCCTGCGACGTGCTGTACCTGCGAGACTCGAGCGACGTTGGCTCTAAACGTCAGTGAAGGACCGGGTGGGAAATGAATCGACAATGAGAGAGTGTGGGTATGTCAGAGGTGATCAACGAACATCCGCATCTTCGAGGAATACCTGTGACCGATTTGAACAAAGGAGTTCCAGAAATACTCATAGGCCTGAAGGACATTCATCTTTATGCGCCCATCGAATCTAGAATCGGCAAACCGGATGAACCAATCGCCGTGAAATCGAAGCTCGGTTGGGCGATTTACGGACCAACAGGAGAAAGCCATCCAGAAACAGGGTTAGTTGGACATCATAGCTGTGACGTAGTTTCCAACGAAGATCTACACGACCTGTTACGGAGTCATTACGCCCTCGACGAGTCCATGGTTTCCGTAGCATTACTTCCTGAATCAAGTGATGACAAGCGAGCAAAAGAGATACTGCATAGCACGACCGTAAGGATTTGAGACCGCTTCGAAACGGGGTTGTTGTGGCTGTTGTGGAGGATAACCCAAGATTTCCCGATAGCTATCCAATGGCGGTCAACCGGTTCCGATGTTTGGAGAGGCGGTTGCTAAAAGACAGTGGTCTGTACAGTAAGGTAAGGGAGTTGATTGCCGATTACACTAATAAGGGATATATCCACGTAGCTTCTAAGTCTGAGCTAGCTGAGTTCCAATTAGATGAGGTGTGGTATTTGCCATTAAGTGTAGTTGTACATCCTAAGAAGCCAGGGAAAGTCCGATTAGTCTGGGATGCTGCAGCGCAAGATGTTTTTGATGCGACTACAAGTCGAGCGACAAAAACGCGAAATGGAGTTGGCATTCGAGAAGGAGAAGTTGGATCAGGAGTTGGCCGAAAAAGAAGCGTACCGGAAGAAACGGGATGAGGTGCTTAAAAAGGTACAAGAAAAATTGAAAAAGTTGGAAATGGATTCTACTGAATTGGAACCTGAAGAAGCGAAACAGGATGAAGATGGAAAAGGATCGACTGACAAAGATGGGAGCAAGAAGAAAACGAAGAAGAATGTTGCCGAGCCAGCACCGAAGGAGAAGAAAAAGCCGGGAAAAGGAAAGTCCGAGAAAACAAAGTCGGAGAAACATTGCTCGGAGAAAGCTGATCCAGAGGACGTAAGCATCGGAGATCGTCGGGGAGCTTACCCGAAATCTTCTACTCCCATGAAAGATAGTAGTATGCCGGATTCCCTTCCAAGTTCCAGCAAGCATAAAAGTCCGGTGAAACATCAAGATCTACCCGTGAAGGGGCAGAAGAGGAAAATGCAGTCTAAAGAATCAAAGGAATCCAGTGAAGAGGACAGCAGTTCCAGCGATAGTGAAGAAGAACATACTTCGCTGTCTTCCGATTCTGATTTCTCTTTTTCTTCCTTTTCCTCTGATTCGAAACCTTTCGGAGCATCCTCTGCTTCATTCAAAAAACGCTGCTGTGAGAATTGGTTTGTTCTGGTCCTAACACCAGCAATACCGAAATTTCGGTAATCCATGTTTACCGATAATTTCAGTATGTGCACTTTTGTGCGATTTTCGGTATTTTTTACCGAATTTTCCGTTTTCTTGTCTTAGCGTGTACGTATACGTCGTTGAGTTCAATGACAGGTTACAAACAAAATGCAGGGGTGTGCAAAAGTATGCACGCCGCCCCGTCCATGTCGGACTTCTGGATGGATACACGGAAAAATAAAATATCGTCATTCCTCTTTATTTCTTCCTTTTTCTCTTGCGTAAGCAAGCGAGTTTAAAGAAATTTCGAAGAGAGTGATCGATATTTATTATTTATTAGATAGTTCAGTCAAACTCACTCTATCCTAGGAGAGTGAAGATATGACTCATTATTTACAGGGTACCCTGTTATAATTTTAAAAGAGCTCGATAACCTAACATAGATAAGGCAGCAGAGCGATTCCACGAACAAGTGGGAAATTTTTCCAGTTTTTATTTTTTGTATTTTTTGATTTGCATGAAACCTTGCATACAAGCTTTTGGGGAAGAAAAACGCCGTTTTGCATACTTGCATGCACCATTTTGAATCTAGCCTTACTTATGAGAAGGGCCTATGAAAAATGCACATGATATCTTCAAAAAATTGTATCTCGGAAACAGTTTGTCCGATTGGTTTGATGTCTTGGGCGAAGTTTTAGAGAAGTTGGTGCTATATGGAGAAAATATGCACGGTAAAAAAAAGTTTGGTTTTTGTGTTTTGAACTAAAATATATATTTCCCCTTAAAAGTTACATGTCAATAATTTTTTAATTATTCTTATGTTATAGCTGACTGAAAATGCTATCTAGTGCACAGTGGGTTGCTCTGGAGAAAAATAGGTTACAATGAAAAAACATTTTTTTTTTAAATTACAATTTTCAAAAAAGCTATTAAGAAAAATCAAAAAAGTTTGTCATTCTAATTTTATGAAAGAACATCAAATTTGCAAGCAAAAAGTACTACGGTAACATTTTTCTTAGATGCACCGTTTAGAAGATATTACTGATTTAATATTGATTTCTTTGATAACTTAATAAGTTTTAGCCCTGTTGAGGTACCGCCTACTGGCAACACGGTTCAACCAAACTAACACAAGGAGATGATCGAAGTTTGGTCACCTTAATAATATAAATTTAAACGTCAGTTATCTCAGCTGATGATTAGAATGAATAGATGAATAGATGAATAGAAAAATTGAAAACAAAGTTATTATCTAATAATTATTATTATTATTTCAATCCGTTGTGTGGCGAAGCACTGCAGGTTGTCGCCAGTAGAGTCTACAGCTAACATTAGTTGAACGATAGCAGTTGGAAACAAGTTTGTTTTAAATAGGTTCCACCATAGACTAACTCTAAGACCAGTAGGTCCCATACAAAAACGATTTTTTTCTTGGCTCAGTCAGTACTAGAACATCGTCCCAAGCTCGGTCCCAAGCTCAATAATGCACCCCTTATAATGAACTCACATGAACACACTCTCAAATACTCTGTCAAAATAACACAGCAAATCAAAACAAAGGCGCAAATATGTATAATAAGGTGCTGGCTTCAAGGTGTAATTCGGACCAAGGGGTTCTACAACAGTGAACCAATTTCAAATCGCTAGTTGCATATTGATTGTTGGTTCCACTGCATCAAGCAGTAAGTAGCTATATGTATGTTAAAGAGAGAATTAATACTAATTTGTCTATATATCTAAAGCGGAAATAGAGCGGAAAGCAAGAAAACTTGGTAATAGCGAGGAAAAGGTACAGAAGCTAGAAAAAAGAGGAGAAATTAGTTTGGCGAAGGAAGCTATTCATGTAAGTTAAGAATCTATTGTATTTACGATCAATTGGTAAATAAACTAATTCTTACAGTTTTGAGCTGCTGAAAACCTAAAACGAGCTGCTACCAAAATCTAGTGACCCAACCGAACAGGCCCTTTTCGGATGTACTCCGTATTTTTCTAGTTTCAAAAGTATTTTTATCGGAAAGATTGGAAAATTTTGAGTTAAAATGACACTGCCAGCTTAAAGATTCGAGTGAAATTCTCTGCCTTAAAAGTATTTTGAAAAACAAGTTACAAAATCCCACTATCAGGAACAATGATTTCTTCAAGTGATTTTTGGTGCGTTGTGCTGAAAACGTGCTAACAAGTATTAGATACAAGTAATTAGATACCAGTTAGCTGTACTACGTACAGTTGGTGATTGTAAACATGGTCTTTGTTGGAACTAGTCCACCATGGCCACGCTGGCCATAACGAGGCTAGCTCCGTCGATGACCGTTTCTTAATATTAAATAAAAAGAACGCAGTCTTAGTCACCTTCCATCAAACTAGACGGCTGCCGACTGATACCTCAATCAACAACCGCCGCACTCTTTATTCATTCCAGGTATATACAATTTACAATCTTCTTCAATAACAATATACCTACGCCAGCAAATCTACCTCGCTCCAACTCTCCAAACTCGTACCTGAAGGTTCGACGATACCTGAGCGTTCAACTCTACCTATCTTCCAACAGTCTTTACCCAGGCATTCTATGATTTCTACCCGTGAGCTGTATAATAATGTCTGACTCGGTTCTGAATTAATCCAGTATCTACCAAACAGTAAATGCAGAAAGGTTGCTAGTAGCATAGTGATTATAGTAATTTCAGCTCATAATCCTGTGCTTTTGAACAAGATCCAGTGTTGTTTGATAACATAATAATTGTAAAGGAAAGTGTAACACGTTTTGGTGCAAAGGTAAGTTTTAAATACACATTTTAATTATATGTTTTGTGATATTTTCGTACAAAACTAACAATTGGAAAATATTTTCTATGTTACAGATTACAAAATGAGTAAAATAAGATGTATTCACCCATTCAAAGACATTCAGTGTTCGTAAGAGCTGCGATATCTCACGGATGGTATAATCCGAAAACTAAAATCAATTGGATTTTCCAAGGTATCCACACTGAACACCAAGGATTTTCGTATTTGTTCGTCTTGCCGTCTACATATTGATTCAAGAGCTCAGCTCACCCAAAACGAAGAACAAAGCGTAGCCGGCGGCTCAAGGATGCCAACTGTTCAGACCATACCTGATGTACCTGATTCGAAAAGCTATGAAAGTTTGGTCACGATACCATCAGCGTCAACGCTAAGCACAATTCAATCAAATGAAGACTTCACGATGCCTGTAGACGTCGAAATATTTTGTTTCGCCTATGGATTTAGGTAAGGTTAAAAATGTTCACTATCCTGAAAAAAATGCGCTGAAATCGTCGAAGGTGTACGAAGAAATCTTTTTAAATTAGACGCTAAAACAGAAAAAGCAAGCGAGTTTGATGAAGTCATAGAAAATATGAAAATTAAATTTTTAAATTCAGCCACAAGGCAAGAAAACCTATCAATTTTATCATTGTTACCAAAATCATGGTCAGTACAAAAAATTGTAGAGGAATTTAAAACCAGTAGAAATATGGCATCAGATGCAAGAAAGGAATGAGATAATGTATTTGATTCATCTAAACACCAAAAATAACTGGAAGAAATCATTGTTCCTGATAGTGGGATTTTGTAACTTGTTTTTCAAAATACTACAGAGAATTTCAATCGAATCTTTAAGCTGTTAGTGTCATTTTAACTTAAAATTTTCCAATCTTTCCGAAAAAAATACTTTTGAAACTGAAAAAACACGGAGTACATCCGAAAAGGGCCAAAACTTATTAAGTTATCAAAAAAATCAATATTAAATCAGTAATATCTTCTAAACGGTGCATCTTAGAAAAATGTTACCGTTGTACTTTTTGCTTACAAATTTGATGTTTTTTTTTTATAAAATTAGAATGACAAACTTTTTTGAGTTTTCTTAATAGCTTTTTTGAAAATTGTAATTTTTAAAAAAAAAATTTTTTCATTGTAACCTATCTTTCTCCAGAGCAACCCACTGTGCACTAGATAGCATTTTCAGTCAGCTATAACATAAGAATAATTAAAAAATTATTGACATGTCACTTTCAAGGGAAAATCTATATTTTAGTTCAAAACACAAAAACCAAACTTTTTTTTACCGTGCATATTTTCTCCATATAGCACCAATAATTGTCTAAAACTTCGCCGAAGACACTTTACCAATCGGACAAACCGTTTCCGAGATACAATTTTTTGAAGATATCATGTGCATTTTTCATAGGCCCTTCTCATAAGTAAGGCTAGATTCAAAATGGTGAACCAAGTATGCAACGGCGTTTTTCTTCCCCAAAAACTTGTATGCAAGGTTTCATGCAGTAGTTTAAATATTGTGAATGAATGAGAGAGTGATTGATTGTATGATTGAGTTGGGGATCTATGAATGATTTGGTTTGACTGTAATTGATTGTATGAGGTAGTTTAATAAATGTGTTTTGTACAAGGTGAGACTTGTGACAGTGAATGTTGTAAGAGACGTTGTAGACAGTTTAGTCTCTGCGGCAATATTTAATATCAACCGAAATGGTAAAAATGAGGTTTCTAATCTGTAATTGAATTCAATAACTAAGACGGTAGCATATAAACGTATTTATTCTGACGCACCAAAAAAAAAACAATCTCGACATCGACGTTCTTCATAATCTGAGCAACGATCTATTTGCAAATCCCATATTACACTGCCATTGACTATTCCCTGGTGCTGCCCACGAAAACGGTGGACAGGCTCACTCCACTAGATTCATACAATTGTGTTAAAAAGAGCTCCTCTGGATACTATGAAAAATCATTTAACACATTGTAACTGGATCTGGTGGAGCAGTAGTCGCATCTGATGGACAGGCTCACTGTACTAGATTCATACAATTGTGTTAAAAAGAGCTCCTCTGGATACTACGAAAAATCATTTAACACATTGTAACTGGATCTGGTGGAGCAGTAGTCGCATCTGATGGACAGGCTACTGTACTAAATTCAAACAATTTATCGAAAACAGCTCCTCTGGATTCCACGAAAAATCATTCGATGTATTGTAACTGGATCTCGTAGAGCAGTAGTCGCATCTCGTGAGGGCAGCTCAGGAAGAAAAAAAACACTTCTTTTTTTTTTATCCCGCTCCGGGATGATTGTGACCAACCACTTTTGGGTCACAATAATATATTTGGTGGAAAGGCCAGTTAGTGGTTTAGCCCCGATAAATTGTTATGTATGTTTTGTGCAGTCAAGAATAATTAAATGTCTGAATGTGAAATAAATGTCTCCGCTTTCTTAGGGTTTGAGTGATGATTATTTTGCATTTAGTAGTCTAATGGTTGATGTCTTTATTGTATATAATTATTTTATTTTGTTTGTGTTTACTCCGACCGTAGTGTATTAAATTTATTTACTTATTTATTGTTCAGATTATTTATTCACCTTCTATATTTATATCATAATTTATTTATTTATTTTGCAATTTACACGGAAACAAGTGTTAGGAACTTTTCATTTGTAAGGCTAAGCTTGCAGCCAATTTTGTCGGAGTAAACGGTTAAAACCCAGTAAGAAAGGTTAGTCTAACATAAGTCTAACGTTAGTCGAACACGTTATTCGCCAATCATTCACTCATGACTAAATTATCAGCAATAGTCACTGAAACTTAACTGAGTAACTCCGCAGACAGACGTTCGACTTCATCTCATTAAGCTGTGTAAAAACATGGCGTCCCTCGAGATATCAAGTAGCAATAAGCTAATAGATGGCGCCACAGATTTGTTTTGATTGGTAAGGGAAAAATGGGTTGCCAGTCAAACTGTTAGTTTTAATGTAGCAATTAGTTCACAAGGCGGCGCTACTGTGCAAGATGAAATTTTACACAACAAATTTGAATTCTTTTGTTCGAGCTTGAACGTCTGTCTGCGGTAATATTATCAGTTACTGATAATTTTGTTGTTGGTTTGTTTTGCTATTTGCTACTGCTACTGTTAGCTCATCAGCGGTTGACTTTGCTGTTTTCTAGTACTTCTCTGATAATAATATTCTAGTATATATGGAACTTGATACACTGAAAATGTTGACCAAGTGCGTCAAGAATAAATCGTCTGTCCGATGTCCGTAATTAGTCCGTGGTCGTAGTGCTGTGCAGACCAAAATGTGCTGTAGCAACGCAGTAGACGTGCGAGCACACTGGAGGGTGCACTGATGAGCATTCGTTATCCAGACAAGTTGGTGCAGTTGGCTTTCTGGGCCGATGCTTCCGTCAACATCGCTGCGAGATAAGGCTGTTTAAGCCTACGAGTTGATGGGAAAAAGCCGCCCGTGACAACAACGGGACAAGAATCATCCCACGTCACCTGCAGATGGCCACCCGCACAGACGAGGAGCTGAACCTAGAATACCAAGAAGAAATCCCAAGTTCAACCGTGAACAATGTTTTTCCCCCGTCAACTACATCCGTCCTTTTCAGTACGAACGAATCAGTTTGCTTATTAAAGAGTTTGTTTGGTTGAATATCTCTCTTGTGCTGTTTGAAACATTCGACAGGAATCAAATAATTTTGAGAATGTCCAACTAAAATGTCGCAGCATTAACATGGCTGTAAAGTATGTGGTTCAACCATCGTAGAAAATACAACTAGGGCCGTATCATTATAAGAACCAAACGGTCCTTTTAAGGGCCACCAAATGCTATCTAAAGAGTTAAGAATAGATTTTTTTTACATATTTTCTTCCCAATGCTGGTCCATCGTTTAATTAGCACTATTCCACTTGAATTCCCAAACAGACCACAACCATCTACAACTCAATAAGGATTATGATTTCCAGGCGGTCAATCATATCAACAGAATATGCTCTTATGGTGCATCTCGGAAGGCAAACAGTTCCAGCAGCAAGGTTCGGAAGAAGAAAACGTATAGCACCTCATCTACCGGGTGCTGAAGCAATTTAACCCGATACTGTCGTTTCCTCCAAAGCAATAAGCATTATGAACAGCTTCGTATATGACATTTCCGATCGGATTGAAAGCGTAGCTGCCCAACTGACTTAAATCAATTGGCGGATGGCCCTGACTTCTCTAAAAATTCAAACTGCCTTTCGATCATACTGCCGGGAGAGCTAGCCAAACACGAGGTTTCAGATCGGACCGAAACCATGGTCAAGTAAACCAGTTTCATGACGAAATGAAGTTGTGGTATTAGCTGTTCCTCGAACCCAAAATGGCCCTTTTCAGGACCAACAAAACAACTGGAAAAGAAAGGTGACATGTGTTTGGGAATGCTGGATGCTGGGATTCGGGGTGGTCGATTGTGAAAAACATCTTTCGTGTGCCGAAGCCGTAATGTTATTGACATTTGCACTTTTAGCTGTGTTGTACACACATAGGCCTAGTAGAAACCGTATGCAATTGGGGTTGAATGAAACCATCCTCTTGAGTGAAAGCTTCCCAAATGAATAAAACTCATTCGCACTGCAAGGTATATTACTTGATATAAAGTATCTTAATATCATATGTCATACATATTATTTCCAGTGAAAGCAAGATGTATGAATTTAGATTCCAAGACAGGCTATATCCAATAAAGAACATTGTAGTGCGAACGTTTATTGTATGGGAGTTCGATTTGCAAGGAAACCAATTTCGGCCACTCTTCCAGAAGCTGCTTGTGAACACTGAACCAATTAGTTAGTAGTAAAATTGATCTTTATTTTCATTATTTGTCTCATATACTAATTAACAAATCTTACGTGTTTTAGTCCATTGGGCTCTTCAGCTCTGTTTGAGTGTTTATGTGATTGGTGTGTTTAGTGTGTTTTGTGATTTAATTATTGTTTCAGTTCAGCCCATGGGGCCTTGTTTGGTAAAAATTTGATAACCTAGTTCTAAAACTATAACTTCAACTACAATTTGAAAATCCTAGGGGTGGGGAACCAGATTACGAATGACCTGCTGATCCGATGTCAGGCAGCGTGCCCTGTACCGATTGGTAGACTCACTAAAACGATCGTCGAACATTTTTATCTCGGCCAGACGGTGGACCTCAGATATTCTTGTCCTTGGAGGGGTGTTCAGGATCATTCTAAGGAACTTATTTCGAACACGCTGAAGCTTCAGGTGATGTGTTTTTGAGCAACTCTCCTAGATTGGCATGCCGTACTCGATGACTGGAAGTATGATTTGCTTGTTGACAGCAAGCTTGTTTTTCAGGGATAATGTTGATAAATGGGTACAGCAGCTTCAACAGAACGTTACACTTTGTGACAGTTTTGTCAAACTGTTCCCTAGTAATAAACTTGCCGTCTATTGTAACGGCAAGATAGACAGCTGATTTGGCCCATTTCACGGTTGTGTTGTTTAGGCTAATTTTACAATCCTCAGGCAGAACAAGTTTGGGAGAATTGGAGTGTGGGAAGAGGAAGAGGCGGAAATCTCCTGTGCATCGGAAACTGCACCTTGCAGCGAAACACGGAATGTCCTGTCCGACAGATAATTTTCAATTATCTTCACCAGAAAGATGGAAAGATTGTATTGTTTTAGCTTGTACACCAAGCCATCATGCCATACGTTATCAAAGGTCTTCTCGATGTCGAGAAGTGCCATGGCAGATGATTTCGAAACAGACTTGTTCCGTCTAAGGATGTTAATGACTCGATTAGGTTGGTGCACTGTTGAGCGAACACGTCGAAAGCCAAATTGTGCGTCGAGCAAGATGTTCAGCTCGTCAGCAGATGAGAGAAGGCGACGGTGGATCGCTTTCTTAAACAGCTTGGATAATCCTGAGAGAAGGCTGATGGGCATATAGCTATTGTAACATGAAGGTTCTTTCCCAGGTTTCTGGATGGGAATGGCTTTAGCTGACTTCAAACCCGAGAAAACCATCGCCAAATGGCTTAGAACTGGGGGCTCAACACTTATAACTCTATCAATAGAAATTAATAAAAATCATCTAGGCAGACATGTTTATACTGGTGAACCGATTTTTAACCCTGGTATAGTAACGCACACTAGAATTTTTTAAGAATATGAAATTTTATAATTAGAAAGACTTGACATGATAATTATGAATTTTTACTATACAGTCATGTATACGTGTTAAGTAGCCACCATCATTTCTAAAACCTTGTCTTGTATGCAGCTCCACTTAAAAGCAAAATCAATTTAAATTGTCGGTCTAAGGTCACAGTAGCACTGTGTGAAGGGCCAAAAACGGAGGGATGGACCCGTAAGAAGAAACACTTTCACACGACCCACGAAAACATAAGAATCGAAGTCCAATAATACTATACAACAAGTCGAATAAGCCAATTCACAATAATTATTGTATTAACTAAAATTAGGTTTGTATTAACTAAATCCAACAACAAGATTGTATAATTGGTTCAAAATGCGAGCTATGGACTAAGAGGATGCCCTAATCTGTAGCACAGAGAGCAGACATCCAGGCTCGAACATTTTCCCCCCAATTTACTGTGTAAATTTTTTAAAGCAAACCGTTGGAAAAACAACGCCGTCTAGTCTAGGTTTCACCAAACTAAAATTGACAGCCTATCAAATCTTGAGGCTAGCAAGTGGCGCCATCAACATACGATTCACCAAAACTAACGGAAACGAGCTATAATTTTAAAATGGCAGTTACAAAAATTTACGCACGGAGGGCACTCCAGCTTGGATGTCTGTTCTCTGTGTCTGTAGGAAGAAGACCCCTTTTTTCACAAATTATAAACGGCGGGAAGTTGGCATTCCCACTCTCTTCATCCAATTCCTATCAACCGGGTGCCCTGATGATTCCTTCCATATCCCAACTATCTGATTTTATACGTAAGAGAATATAAAATACTTGTGTACAAAAAAAATCTGATATTCAATTTTTTTTTTTGAAACGATGGAGGCGACCTCGGCAAGGTTGACATCCATACCTCTCACGCCAAAGTCGCGAGTTCGAATCTCACCCCCGGACAGGTTACAAAAATACCCAAACGGTATTTGAGTGACTACGACGGGAGATGAACCAGCCCAGGGCTAAAAATCTCGATAATCTCGATAAAGGAATAAAAATAAATAAAACATTGAAACTATGAATAACGTATGCATTAATATTTTGATAGTTCTGAAAAGACTAAAAAGCAGAGTAAATCATGCATCGATAAAACTTCAGAAAAGAATATGCTTTTTTTCATGAAGCAACAACATCAAGGTTCGTACAACCGAAACTTATACATTGAAAAATTTACCAATAACAACATTTTTACTAAGTTTTTAATACAACAGGCCATAGATGTAACAAAGAATCAAATGTGTACCTATAATTGGGTCTACGGTTCTCTTGTTAAACCTATGTTAAACCTATATTTTTTCTATGCGAACAGTTAGTTCTTAAAGTGTGACTATTTTCTGTACATTAAGGTTGCTTTTCTCGGTCTATTGGTTCAATTTATACAAATTGAGATCTTCCAGCGATCGTTGAGATTATCTGTTTAGCTTAATCAGTAAAGTACTGATGTCTAAAAGTAAAGTAAATCAAAAATTAAGCGGTAGTGAACAGCTGTCAATTGATTAATAATGTCTAAGTTGCTTTGAAATAAGCCGGTCATCCTGATAGCAACATGATTTTTTTGATTATCGCTGAATTAATTA
Organism: Aedes japonicus; assembly: GCA_034211315.2. Classification (NCBI taxonomy): domain Eukaryota; kingdom Metazoa; phylum Arthropoda; class Insecta; order Diptera; family Culicidae; genus Aedes; species Aedes japonicus. The sequence continues at coordinate 23,828 of JASCZW010010242.1, forward strand.
CATATTAAAAACGAGACACTGAAGAAGTCTGCACATTGTAGACGAAATAAGCGTATCTGTCGAAGATAAGCAAAGATAATTGGAATTGAATGGAAAATACAAATTCTTCTTCGATTTTCTAGCTTTCAAATTTATTTAAAAATTATGTAACTTCTGCATCAAGTTTCTGAATTGATTTTAGAGATATAATAGAATAATGTCGAAATATATTTTTTCAGAGATGCTGCATGTAAGTCATAGAAATTTGTAGATCACTAAGGTTTGGTGCGTAAATTTACAGATAAATTGTAACTGCTCAGTAATCACAACATGATTTTCTTGTCAAGCAGATTTACGAAACATTACTAGATAATTAGCGTTTCAAGCTATCAAAGGCTTTGTTCAAATTCAGATTTTCAACACAATGTATCAGACCTGAAAGAATATTCCTTATGGGGATCAAATATGAATGTGACAAAATTAGTATAATGATTATCGTACATTATATCATCAATTCAATTAAAAAAGCACATGAACAGATGGTTTGGCAGCACTGAAATCCTACTAGTCATATCGTGAAGCTTTAGGCCGAGTGCCCACCGAAGTGACGGAGGTGTAAAATCTGTATGTATTCCAAAACATCTTGACACAATTTTCCTTATGCCATCAGACTTCGACTCGATGTTTTAAAATGGTATGTGATGTCAAACTTTCGCCTCATCAGTGAGCATCTCGAATCTTGTTGATGAACCACGCTGCGAAGAGAACAACAGCAAAGCGAAACAAAATCCTCCCTGAAAGTATGCAACTTGTGCTAAAAGCTTAATGTTGGTAACGTCTAACAAAGATCTAACAACGTCTAACTCTAACATTTTTCTTGCTGGGAGTAGAGTATAGGGCATCAACCATGATTGTTTTAGTGTAAGTCGTCGTCTGACACCTGTCATCCTTCGGCGATCATCGTGCCTCCACGTCATTGTCATCGTCGTCATCTTCGTTACCCACCGTGATGGAAAATATGCGAAGTCATGAGAAGGGAGCTATAAAAAGGCTCCACTGAATAGAGTCATTCTCTTGTATAATTTTAATCGCCCGGAGGAGTGATGGTAGTGTCTAACCGCGGAATATCAACATCAATAAACTAACCGCGTTGTTCCGAGAAAAGTTGTGTGTTAAACTTACAAACTACCTAAACAAATTAAAAACAAGTTATTTAAACTACAGCTAAAATACCGTAAAAGTTATAAACGTTTAGCAATTGTTGTAAGTCAGACGAACCGGTGTTTTAGACAAAAAATATTAACTGCAGTGAGAGACAATTGGATGTGCTGTGTATGGGCTGAAGCTGTTCTATTCCGCGTGGTGCATGCTCGTTTGACGAAACCACTCAAAAGTTACACGCACGTTTGGTACCACTCCCCGGGCACGGAACTGTGGCCTTCACAACTATGGCCCATTGACACACGGACAATCTTTTCGTTCCCTTGTCAAGTGTGGGGACAGTGACTATTGAAAGAAGAACTAAGAAGGAATAAAGAAGAAGAAGAAGAAAGATTAGGAGAAGAACGAGAAAGGATGCTGATTCAACGATGGAGTTCCTGCATGTAGAGCACCGCAACGAACAGCCGCAACGGTGAGCTCACGGTAAAGAAAAATAAAAAGTGTTTATAGAATTGAAAGCCAATAACAAATTATGTTAAATGATACGTAATATGTTTTGTATTGCCCCTAAACCCTAACTGATTGATTATAATCTCTTCTGCATAAAGAAATTCTTGTTTTTGCCATTTTGTGTTGTCTTGTCCGCCTTACCACCAAATATAAAAGATGAACAGGTAAGATTATCCGGGAGAACCGTCTTTAAAACGACCCTGAAAAGTGTGTTGCAGACCCCTGATCATATGGGTTTCCTACGACAGGGGTTTCCACCATGCTTGTGCCTCGAAGCACCCTGATAAAGAAGAGTAACACATGGTGCGATCAGCAATGCACCGAGATTAACCGTAAAAAGTCCGACGCGTTTAAAGTTTTCCGTAGACGTGGAACACCTGAACACTTCTGAGAGTACACGGCTCTCGAACGCGAACTTAAGAGCCTCATCAAGGATAAAAAACGCGGTTACTGGCGAAGATTCATGGACGGGCTATCGCGCAAAACGTCGATGTGTAGTCTTTGGAACACGTCGCGAAGATTGCGTAACCGAACTAAGAACAACGAGAGCAAGGAGTACTCGGACCAATGAATCCTCAAGTTTGCGCGAGAAGTTTGTCCAGATTCGGTGCCAGCACGGATGATTCCTCGTGAAACCAAGAATTCCATAGATGAGATCAGACAACCTTTTTCAATGGTAGAGTTTTCTCTCGCACTCCTTTCGTGTGGCAATACGGCTCCAGGGGCTGACAGGATCAAGTTCAACTTGCTTAAAACCTCCAAGACGTTGCAAAGAGGCGCATGTTGAACTTGTTTAATCAGCTTCTGGAACTAAACATTGGGATGGTTGGAGATGGATGAGAGTTATTGCCATTCGAAAACCTGGTAAGCCGCGTCCGATCCCAACTCTTATCGACCTATCGCGATGTTATCTTGTATTCAAAAGTTGTTGGAGAAAATGATCCTCTTCCGTCTGAACAAATGGGTTGAGACGAACAGCCTGTTTTCAGATACTCAATATTGTTTCCGTAGGGGTAAGGGAACGAACGACTGTCACGCGTTGCTTTCCACAGATATTCAGTTAGCTTTTGCTAAAAAAGAGCAAATAGCTACTTTATTCTTGGACATAAAGGGGGCATTTGATTCAGTATCTGCTGAAGTTCTTTCAGATAAACTCCACGCTTGCGGCTTTTCACCATTAATGAATAATGTTTTGTGCAATTTGCTGTCAGAGAAACATATGAGCATCTCTCATGGAACCTCTACAGCTTCCCGACTTAGCAACATAGGTTTCCCCCTCATGTTTAAGCCCTCTTTTGTATAATGTTTATGTCAAAGACATTGAAGGTTGTCTAAATGACAACTGTACGTTGAGACAACTTGCAGATGACGGCGTAGTGTCTATCACGGGACCCAATGGGGTCGATCTGCAAGGATCCTTATAGGATATCTTGTACAATTTGTCTACTTGGGCTCTCGAGCTAGGTATCGAAATCTCTACGGAGAAAACTGAGTTGATAGTGTTTTCTAGGAAGCATAACCCAGCAAAACCGAAGCTTCAAATTTGGGGTACACCGATGACTCATTCTAAGTCATTTAAATATCTTGGGGTCTGGTTCGATTCAAAGTGCACCTGGAGATCCCACATTCAGTATCTGAACCGAAAATGCCATCAAAAGATCATCTTTCTCTGCACAATTACCGGGACCTGGGGGGGAGCACATCCACAAGATCTTCTAACGTTGTACCGGACAACGATTTTGTCGGTTTTAGAATACGGTAGTTTTTGTTTTCAGTCAGTGGCTCGGTCACACATCATTAAACTGGAACGTATTCAGTATCGGTGTCTACGTATCGCGTTAGGTTGCATGCACTCGACTCATACCATGAGTCTTGAAGTGCTGGTTGGCATGTTGCCACTCCCGGATCGGTATACAGAATTATCTCTCCGGCTCCTCACCAGGTGTGAAGTCATGAACCCTCAGTTGATCGAAAACTTTGAGAAGCTCCTCGAGTTGAATCCTTAAACTTGCTTCATGATTTTGTACCATTTGTACATAACACAGGGTTGAAGCCCTTTGTCGAATATTTCCAATCGTGTTTGCTACTCTGACTCCGGCAGTTCGGTTCATTTTGATATATCCATGAAGCAGGAGCATGGTTGCCTAAAATTGTTGCCTCACTAACACCGGATCAGTACTTCATTTTCACGGATAGTCTCAGTTTTATAGAGGCTATTCACTCATTGAGGCCGGTAAAGCACTCCTCTATCATCCCAAAGGTGTCGAAGAAATCTTGGTTTAGGGGGATGGATGTTTGTCGAGACTTCATTCGTGTCATGTCTCGCCTCATGTCCAATCATTATTCTTTGAACGCTCATTTATACCGCTATCAGGACGCAGATCACATTATTTGGTCATGTGCTGAGCATCGTGGAGTCAGATCTGAGCTTTATGATTCCCTTCGGGCTCGAGGTAAACAACCTAATGTTCCAGTTTGAGATATTTTGGCTGTACGTGATCTGGAGTACATGAAACTTATTTATGTGATTTGCCTAACATTAGCCTTAGGTTGTTGTTAGGTTAACATGTATGTTTAGTATTAGTTTTTTTTTATCTGTGTTTGTGTTGGTGTTTTTGTTTCTCAAAAATGTTCAAGTCAAAAGAAAACCATAAGTTGTACAGTTATAAGTTTTTTGAAAATTCCGAAGTCAAAAGAAATGTGTTATGTTAACCATACTTGAAATGCCCGCCCATCTTCTTATTCATTAAATTGTTATTCCTATTAACCTCGAGCATTGGTGCGATTTATCATTTTCACTTGATGAAATCTGTTGAAAATTACTTCAGTGTGCCAGTCACATTCACTCTATTTGAGAGCTTTTGAATGTGTTAACTCGATTCTGTTCAGGAAGCTTTTTCACTAGTTCATTCAACATTGTCCAGGCTGATTTGATTTTGAAATCATGAGTTTTAGAGTTCATTACCCAGTTCATAAGTCATTTTCATTTTCAGAAGGATTCTCTGAAACTGATAGACAAGTTTTATCAGTTCAGTAATGAATGACTGAGAGAGTAGTTAAGTGACTTGGGTAGTACTGAAAAATAAGTTATTTTGCCCGAATCTTACAAACAGATTTAACACAATCCGTAGTGCTATCGAGGAATGAATATTGCCATTAATATGATGGAATGGATATTACTTAGAAAAGATTTAGATGATGATTCATGATAATGTTACATTCACTTAAAATTTGAATCCGGTTCCGTGAATCGTTTTTTTTTTGTATCATCTACCCGTATGTCAATCGTTTAATACAATAAACTACCATATCAGCATAGTGAAAATCAGGACATTAAGAAACTCATTGGGTTCATTACTAAATTTTGAAGGAATACATGTTTTGTCCGTTTTTTTTTTGTTTCAACCAAAAATTTATATTAATATTGCTCACACGTACGTCCCGAAAAACTGAATATCAGGAGGTTTTTAAATTTTGGAGTAAATTTAATTGTTAACACCTTAAAGCCCAATTATATGATATAATATCTAGACAAAATAGTCAAAAGGTCGAAAGTAACATTTGTAACAATGACTTCAAGCGTATTTATCTGGGATCTGCTTGTGGGAGCATACAAAATTGCAACAGAAACAGATACAGGGAGTTAATACCTTTCCGTGGGTAGTGGATATAGATGTAAGCAACCTGGCATTTCCGGGAAATTTACGTTTTAAGTCATTGTTAACAATTGTTACTTTCGACCTTTTGACGATTTGTCTAGATATGATAATCGCAAATCTTTATCATGTATATAACCAACAACTAGTTCGACATAAATAATTTCGCAGAATCTCATTAGACTACTGTCTTACGTATTTTTGATCATCGTATGAGTCATGAAACATCTTACACATAAATGAATATTAGCATATAGCAGGCGAAGGCCACCATCAACTGGCGCTCAGTGACAACCGAAAGAAGCAAAACAAAAATTAGCTTCCGCTGCTCGATCCGGATGCTTTGAGCGAAAATGGCGGATTGCGTTGTCGGGATCATAGGTTGTCTGCTCGTAGGTGCATTTGCTGCAAAAGACAATTACGCACCTGACTTTCAGTCCATCCCTGTGGACATATTGACCCGCTATTTGGGTGAGTGTCGGGTCACTAGTTCGCTTTTGTTTCTTAGCTGGAATGGTTCTGGATCCATAGCATATAAATTTAACACCATTTTTTTTTTGTCACAACCGCTTTTGAAAATTTCATCAAGGTGGTGTGATACTGATCGAACTCTTGCGTTTGTCTCAGTGAATGCTCGTGTGACAGAAAACACCGAATGAATGAAGCTTTCGTGGAGCTTGTGTGACAAACATCAAAATGGTTCATGAGTCTCACAGCAGCATTCATTGTTTTTAGTGCCGGTATGAAAATGACACATGTAGTTCTGGAGCATTGGACTGTGTTGATGGTTCATTTTCGTCACGTCAGTTTCGATATTCTTGCACTGAAAAAAATGCAATATCTCTTTCACATTGAATTGCTGAAAAATCGCACCCCTGACGGATGCCTGTACAAATAATTGATTATTAAAATATATATACTGCGATACCACGGGAAAAGAGAAGAGGTGAAACAAAAAGTTGTCCGATGTTGCTCAAAATCGCTTGATGTGTTTTTCATCGAAACTAATTAGACTCGTATTTTTTTATTTTTTTATTAGGGTGGCCATGGTCGATATAGGGTCACCAGAAAAATCGACATTTTTCGAAATTTGTTATTTCTAATAAATCATGGCTTCTGAACCACTGAATCGATTTGCAATGTTTTTGTATGAATAAAAAGTTCATTACTTTTTATTTTTACAAAAAATATTGGTCAAAATAATTAATGTACTCAAATTTGCTAAAATGGTCAAAATATTCGTTTTTTAAGGTTTTTGAAATGTTGGACCTATTGGACTATTTATTTTTATTTATTTTTTATAAAAATTCAAACATTTTCACATAACATATCAAAAAATTAGAAATGTTAATAGAACCGTTTTTGAGTCATATTTATTCTAATTTTTTTTGCCCATACACACATGGAGAAGTTTTTTGCTCATACACATATGGAATGAGCATCATTTTCCATCACTTTAAAATAACTGCGGGAATCATTTCATTGAAGTTATCAAACTTATTCCTAATAAATTCATGATAACCATGTCTAAAAATCTAGTTTTATTTGTGACGTAATGTACCCATCAACAGTAGGGGAGGCTGGTCCAATTCTGACCCCGTAACATGTATGAACTATAAATCAGCCTCAAAGTGTTTAAAAGCAGAGACCAACATTGCTAGGGTTTACTCAATACGCTAGCGTCCAAATTCAGCATGAGTGCTCATAAGGATTGCAGAGGCATGGAAGTACAGGTAATGAGAGTTATGGAACAGAGTCCCACCAAATCCGCGCATTCATCAATTCAACATTTCGACAAATAAGCATATCAACCGACTGCATAGCAACATGCGATTCCACGCGACGAGCCAGTCAACACCACCGAGCATCTAGTAGCAACCATCCGCAGAATTACGTTTACACCGATTCAGCAATTAGTAGGGCATAAATATGACCGGCAGTCAGAAAATCAGGCAGTTCTTAGTTTAGTTTTACAGTGAATAGTTCAGTTTTAATGTACATTAGAGTTTAAGAATTGAAATAAATGTTTTTTTTTATTGTGATCGGACTTCACCGCTCATAATTGGCGCAGCCGTACGGAGTCGGCTGAGTGATAGTGTGTAAAACAGTGGAAAGTGATAGATTGACAACCTATCTCAAAGTGATCTCGCAAATACTGGACAGAAGTGACCTAAAGTGCTTATCGATAGTATACGCATCCGCGGCAACAAAGGTTGGAAACCGCCGTTTTAGGAGTCGAAGATCCCCCGCGCACTACACCTGGCGTACCAGCAACGTCAGCCCGACTAACGTGACAACCACGACAGCAGAAAATCGTGAGTATTTTAATCTCCTTTACATCTTGTGAATAACGTAAAACGAAAAGTGCACTACTAGATAGACACGATGCGGCAGTTTGCCTAGTGAAATTAAAATCAATCACGTCCCTAACATTGTTAGGTAGAGGAGTGAGACGACACAATTTTGGTGTGCTCCTAGGAAGTGAGATAACACATTTAGTGTGCTTCCATAGAAATTGCGTACTACCAGATAGGCGATTTTTTTTTCCTTCTCTCCAAAATTCTTATTTTCAAAGTAAAATTTTGTTACCGATTTTTAGGCTAACCCTGATGCCAAAAATCTCGAAGGTAACTGCTTTGAAAAAAACAAGGCAACTGTTGAAATCAGTTAAAGCAAAAATTACTGACAGTAGCACCGAGTCAGAGCTAGATAGCGAGGAAAGTGCTGAATTCTCACACATTCCAATTGACGACATACCCGATTTACAAAACCTCTTTTTGCAAGACTGCAAAAAAGAATCCAATAATATGGATCAGCTGGCAGCCGATGTAGGTACACTTACCCGCTTGCTGGAAGAGATGAGAAGGCAGCAAGAACAACAACAACAAGTATCAAATGACCTATCGCAAGGCCAGGCACAAGCGAATAATGCACAACTAAACCCACTACAACGGTGTGCCAATATAACAGTTGACACACTTTTCAAGATACCAGATCCCATTAAATCTATCCCAAAATTCGATGGGAACAGAAAGCAACTCACGGCATGGTTAACAACAGCGGAAAACACGCTGAACGTTTTTAAAGATTTAGTGACGGAAAATCAGTACGAAATATTCGTCACTGCTGTTGTAAATAAAATTGAGGGGAAAGCGAAGGACATTATATGTCTCGCTGGCAACCCGCAAAAATTCGAAGAGATAAATGAAATTCTAACTAATGCCCTTGGCGATCGTCAAGAGCTTACGTTCTACAAGAGCCAATTGTGGCAAACCAAAATGACTGACAATATGTCAGTACATAAATACTATAATCGTTGCAAAGAGATCTGTCAAAACATTAAGTGTCTTGCAAAACAGAAACCCAAATACAAAGAACATTGGGATGCAATTAATACATTTATAGAAGAAGATGCCCTGGCAGCTTTTCTCGCGGGCCTCAAAGAACCATACTTCGGATACGCACAGGCTGCTAGGCCAGAAGACATGGAGGCAGCTTATGCCTTCGTTTGCAAATTTAAGTGTAAAGAAGTAACAGCTACCAATATAGAAGCGCTATCTAAAAAACCAAGAGATTTTAAATACCAGGAAAGAAGTTATAAAAAACCGCAGTTCGATAAAAATAATGATAAAAAGGTGGAGCCTGCCAAAGATCCTCCACAGCCTATGGACACAAGTTCTGTCAAAAGCAGATTGACTCTTAATAGACGTCAACTTAACAATAACGAAACCGCCCATTCGGATAACAACTCTGAGTCAGAAAGCGAAAGCGATATTGAAGACGTAGACATAAATTTTTGTGTAATCCACAAACAAAGACAAACACTTGAATTATTTACCATACATACGATGCACAATTAAAAATACTAATCAGATCATTATTTACCATACATACGATGCACAAATAAAAATACTAATCAGATCATTAATATTTTAATAGACACAGGGGCCAACAAAAATGTCATAAAACCTAATATCCTAACAAATATAAAAACAACCAAAAATACAGAGATAAATTTTTTTTCGGGTTTCCACGAGATTAACCAAAAAGGAAAAGCTAACCTCATTGGACCCGAAGTTCCGATACAAACATTTTACGAACTTGATTTTCACCCCTTTTTCGACGGCCTCCTGGGTTCACAATACCTAGCAGAAACCGATGCAAAAATTAATTTTGAAAAGGAAACCATTACTCTTGGTAAATTAGTAATACCGTACAAAAAATACTATCCAGCAAAGAAAATTTATTCTCATACGATAGAAATTAACACAACAGGAAATGGTGACTGGCTAGTACCAACTTTTCAAAAACTTTACAAATCCATAACAATCACACCAGGCCTCTACAAGTCACTCAACAACAAATCAACAATTAAAGTCTTAACAGATAAAGAATCCCCACCTGTCATCAAAGAAAAGTTTAAACTCAAAATTAATAATTTCGAAACACTTATCCCTATCCCAATTGAACCGAATAATCAAATTACGGAAAAAACCCTCGAAAACATTATAAGAACGAGTCATTTATCAAGGCTAGAGAAAACAGAGCTTTTTAAAGTAATCCTTCAAAATCAATCCGTTCTTTTGAAACAAAACGAAAAACTAACAGCAACAACCGCAATAAAACACAAAATTGAAACAACCAACGATCAACCCGTATACACAAAATCTTATAGGTATCCACGAGCATTTAGAAAAGACCTAGAAGAACAGATCCAAGAACTTCTCGATAACAATATTATTCAGCACTCAACAACCCCATATTCATCCCCCATCTGGGTAGTCCCAAAGAAGCCCGATGCTTCTGGGAAACGCAAAGTTCGCGTTGTCATTTATTATAGAAAAGTCAATGAAAAAACAATTGGCGATAAATTTCCTATCCCTCAAATAGAGGACATATTGGACAGACTAGGGAAATCGGAGTATTTCACGACCCTAGATCTGGAGTCAGGGTTCCATCAAATCAAAATGGACCCACGACATCAATCTATAACCGCTTTTACCACAGACCAAGGCCATTTCGAATTTACTAGAATGCCTTTTGGTCTGAAAAATGCACCCGCAACATTTCAGTGGGCAATGAATCATATCCTACAGGATCATATCGGCGAGATTTGCTATGTTTATCTCGATGATATTATTATAATTGGGCATAACCTCAGAAGCCACCTTAAAAATGTTGCGAAAGTACTTCAAAGACTCTCGGAATTTAACTTGAAAATTCAGCTGGACAAGTGCGAGTTTTTAAGACGTGAGGCAGAATTTCTGGGCCATATTATCACACCTCAAGGGGTAAAACCAGATCCCTCCAAGATTCAAAAAATTTTAGAATGGAAACTGCCAACTACGCAAAAGGAAATTAAGCAATTCTTAGGCCTCACGGGGTACTATAGAAGATTTATAAAGGATTATGCTTAGCTAGCTAAACCTCTTTCCAAATATTTGAAAAAAGACGAAAAGGTGAATGTAAACGACGAACTATACAAAAATAGATTTGAAAAACTAAAACGAATCCAAACTTCAGACCAAATCCTCACATATCCAGATTTTAGTGTTCCATTCATTCTGACAACAGACGCAAGTAATTACGCTCTAGGCGCAGTTTTGTCACAAGTTCAGAACAAAGTTGAAAGACTGATTGCATTCGGAAGCAGAACACTAAATAAAACTGAAATTAACTATTCAACCACAGAGAAGGAAGCCTTAGCAAACATGTGGGCTGTGAATAAATACCGCACTTATCTGTACGGGAACAAGTTCACCTTAATAACGGACCATAAACCGTTGACTTTTATAAAAAACTCAACCAAAAACTCAAAATTATTGAAATGGCGGCTAGACTTGGAGAATTTCGACTACGAAGTTTAGTATCGTCAAGGAAAAACGAACGTGGTTGCTGACGCCCTCAGCAGGAAAATTGAAACCAATTTAGACATGCAAAGTAATATACATCCTCTCCTTTCAGGTAACCCTAGCACTTTCGTAACGAAAAATGATGGCCAAACAGGAAACCCACAGTTAGATAACGTGGATATCACTTTCATATCAACACTGATAACACTGAACACTGATAACACTTCACTTTCAGAAAATATCTTCATCGAGCCTAATAATAGCCTTCGTACTGAGAATATTGACACCAATAATAATGAGAGCTCTTCAATTTCAGACACCACTAGTGAACCAGAAGAACCAGAAACTGCATCCCAACAGAATAACCCCCCATCTACTAATAACACGGACGCCGACAACACATCAGACTCTCAAACGGTACATTCCGCCTACTGCGTTAGCTCTACTGGTTTTACACCTAATGAAGTATTATTTAATCAGAATAATATTTATAATCAAGAAGATAGAGACAAAAACCGAGAACAAATATTTAAGAAAGTCAAGTCAAATCTTAAAGAAGCAAGCAAAAATCAAGAGAAACAAAACAAAGTCAAAGAGGACGCACCTCATATTCAGGAAAACCAAGATGTGTATGTAATACCCAATATTCGTAAGAAACTTGATAAAAGAGCCACGAAAGTTACTGCTAAAGAAGTAGGAGAAAAAACTTTTAAAAATAACAAAGGAATTAAAAGACACAAAAATAAGATCAAACGACTCAGGGAAAAATGATCTAATAACATTTTTTGCATTATCATTACAGATGTTCATCATCATAATACAGCTAATGGTACTACTTTCAGTAGTGAACACTCAAAAAATGGAGCTGAGAAACCTCCATGAAGATCCAATCTTACAGATCCATTATAAAAACTGCAAAATTCAAACAGGCTTGGTTAAAATCATCCATCCAATCAATATAACAACCCTTGAAACAAATGTACTTATGATCAGTAAACTAGCCAGTAGATTAGATAAGTCCTTGCCAATAACACAAATGGTCATACAGAAAAGTAGGGAACTACATAACAATCTAGTACAGATTAAACCTGTTGAACGACAGAGGAAGAGACGCTGGAACAGACTAGGATCGGCTTGGAAGTGGTTAGCTGGTAACCCCGACGCAGTGGACTTGCGCATCATCAACAAAACTAGTAATGACCTCATCCAAGAAAATAATAGTCAAGTCAGAATTAACCAGGTCATAACACACAGGATCGAAGAAATCACGTCAACCGTTAACCAACTTATTGAACAACAAAATTTAGAAAACAAAGTCTTACTAGAAGAATATGAAGCCATCAAATTAATACTATATATGGACACCCTTAATAATATCCTAGTGGAAATCCAAGATGCAATACTGAAAACACGGATTAGTTTACCCAGCAATAAATTATTAACTTTAAAAGAATTATTTATGATCGAATCACTACTAGAGATACCAGAACTCCAAAAAACACAGTCAGAAATTATCCAGATATTTCAACTAATAGTCCACGGAACCATGATTACAAACATCCCAAAGTACATAATCAAATCCGCAAACAACATCTTCACAACAACGCACCCAGATGATGACGTACAACGAACTTCATACATGCAACTACTGAAGGACAACTGCACATATTCAATGATAATAGGAACCTTAAGTTACTGTAATGCAACAGAGGAACATCAAACACTTACGAACTCTATATTTGATAATAGGATATTAATCAAAAATGTCAAAAATGTACAGATACATTCAAATTGCGGTCCACATAATCGGAGTCTCTCCGGGAATTTCTTAATTACATTCTTCAATTGCAGCGTATCCATAAATAACCAAGTCTTCACAGCAAAAGAAGTCACCGGTCACACCAAAGACCTGTAAGGAGCCTTTCACAATTTGCTTATCAACCGGACCATGGTAGAACATCAGGATATTCCAAAATTGAGCAACCTTACAAAGGAAACTCGTCATCAATTGGAACACATCAATCTAAAACAATACAGTAATCCAACATGGATTTTCAGCATACTAGGAGGGCTGTCCATTTCAACGACATTCATGACAGCAGCAATTGTTTACGTATTTTTTCGGAAACGAAAAATTACGATTAGACTTCAGCGACCAAAACGTAAGGCAAAACAGACAAAATAATAGGAAACATACATCATCGAAAACAATAAGGCCGAGGACGACCATTCTTCACCCCCCGGAGGAGTTATGGAACAGAGTCCCACCAAATCATCAATTCAACATTTCGACAAATAAGCATATCAACCGACTGCATAGCAACATGCGATTCCACGCGACGAGCCAGTCAACACCCCCGAGCATCGAGTAGCAACCATCAGCAGAATTACGTTTACACCGATTCAGCAATTAGTAGGGCATAAGTATGACCGGCTGTCAGAAAATCAGACAGTTCTAAGTTTAGTTTTACAGTGAATAGTTCAGTTTTAATGTACATTAGAGTTTAAGAATAGAAGTAAATGTTTTTTTTATTGTGATCGGACTTCACCGCTCATAATTATATATATATATATATATATATATATATATATATATATATATATATATATATATATATATATATATATATATATATATATATATATATATATATATATATATATATATATATATATATATATATATATATATATATATATATATATATATATATATATATATATATATAT
>JASCZW010010243.1:0-37697 GCA_034211315.2 Aedes japonicus
ATTATGTCCAAGCTTTTTTTCTCATGTAATTTCAAAGGGCTGAGATTGACGGAATTTCAACACGGAAAATAAAAAATTCAGCCACATTTAAGATGCACTGGGATTAAAATCCAGCGAAAACATATTCCGAGGTGTGAGGCTACCAATAATTTAGAAATAAACTAAATTTTGTAGGGAATACTGGCTATCGTTGGGCAAAGGTAACTTTCAAACTTTCATATTTTCTTCATATTTAACGAATCGGTAAATTTTTTTTAATGTTAGTTCATAATTTTGTCAAAAATAAAAGAAAATGTAATGTGCCATCCAGATTACGCGCTATATCACTTGATATAGACTAGCTTCATATCAATGTTCGTGCATCTAGTTTTCACTGGAAATAATTCATTTGACGGCTCATATCAAGATTCGCTATATCAAATGATAGTAGATAGTAGTTTGAACGCTCGTAGTCTAAAACAAATAGAGTTTATTTACACAACTCGATAGCATTTTGTAAGGCGTGAGAAAGTTCAAAAACCATCTCTAACGATCAGTGTAAATTAACAGTGATTGGACATACTAGATTTTTGCAGTGCATGGTCAAGACCGTATAAATAAGGGGTGTTTATTTAATTTAATATATCGACAAAGATTCCCAGCCCCAAAAATCCCTGCATACATATTTTCACTCAGATCGGTTAGACAGACAGTCAGACAGAAATTAATTTTAAAATATATAAAAATCCTAAGTCCATTAACCCCCACATGCCAAATGTGGTTTCATTTACTTGAATAGTTCTCGAGTTATGCAGAAAATTGCGTTTAATTTGAATGGAAGCCCCCCCCCCCCCTTCAGAGGGTAGAGGGGTCACAAACCACCATAGAAATATTTCTCTCTTTCAAAAACCTACATCTGACAAATTTGGCTCCATTTGCTTTATTAGTTCTAGAGTTATGCAGAAATTTGCGTTTCATTTTTATGGGGGGAGGGGCCATTCAGAGGGCAGAGGGGTCTCAAAACACCATAGCAATATGTCTCTCCTTAAAAAAAATCCACATGCCGAATTTGATTCCATTTGCTTGATTAGTTCTCGAGTTATGCATAAATTTGTGTTTCATTTGTATGCGAGCCCCTCCCCCCCCTCCCTTCAGAAAGGAAAGGGGTCTCAAATCAGCTTTGAAACAATATTTATCTTCAAAAACCTCCACATGCCAAATTTGATTCCATTTGCTTGATTAGTTCTCGAGTTATACAGAATATAGTATTTCATTTGTATGGGAGCCTCCCCTTTCAGGACGGGGAGGGATCTGGAACCATCACAGAAACCTTTCTTGCCTTAAAATATCACACATGCTAAATTTGATTTCTTTTGCTTGATTAGTTCTCGAGTTATGTAGAAATTAGTGTTTTATGGGAGCGCCCCTTTCTAGAGAAGGGAGGGGTCTTTAACTGTCATAAGAGCTTTCCCAAAAATCCCTGCATACAAAATTTCACGCCGATCGGTTCAGTAGTTTTCGAGTCTATTAGGTTCAGACAGACAGACAGACAGAAATCCATTTTATATATAAATATAAAGATTTGTTAAGGTTTTGATACTTTAAATTTCTTAAATATTTTAATCTTAAATTTTTTAGATATTCGCTTATCTTTATTCTCAGATTTTTAGAATAATGGCTTTGGTGGGTTTTCTTCTATTATTGTGAGGGTTTTTTTTAAACCGATTGCACTCATATTTTATTTTTATTATTTTTAATTTTTTTTTAAACCGTGCAATATCGTAGTTGTTACTCCTTTATTGCTCAGAACTAGTGTAATTGCACAGAGAACCACATAGATGGAGCTTGGGGATTAGCTTTTACATCTTCAATGTACAAGTTCACTAATTCTATTTATAGATCAGTACCGGCGCCGGCCACGTCCTCACCGTTTTTGGGGTGGGGGGGGGGGGAGAAGGATGATTAGTTTGATAATCGTTGTTATTAAAGACCGTGATCAACCCTGCATCTCTACAACTGCAAAGGGAAGGATAGTTGTGTTAGCGGGGCAGGTCATTTTTAGATCATGGATGAACGGTGGTAAGTGAAGCGATCAATGAAAGAAAGCGCAGTAGACAGCTTTTTATTTTAAATATAGTGGTGATAGAAAGAAGCAAGTGACAAATGGCAAGGAAGGGGACGGGCCTGGGATTGAACTCCCGACCATCTGCTCGGTAAGCAGAACGGGTAACCACTGAGCTACCCAGCCGCGTCCGATTGCAAACCAATTGCACGCATATCTAGCCAGAGATTAAAAGAGTGTAAATAGAAGAATGTTGTGGTCGAGATTTTTAGATTTTAAGGTTTTAAAGATTTTTAGATTTTGAGATTCTCAGATTTTAAGATTTCTAAATTTTGAGATTTAATTTTTTTATTTTTAGGTTATTAAAATTTTTCAGATTTTTAGATTTTTAGATTCTTAGATTTTTAGATTTTAAGATGTTTCGATTTTGAGATTATAAGAGTTTTAGATTTTTTGATTTTTTGAATTTTTTATTTTAGATTTTTAAGTTTTAGAATTCATAGATTTTAATAAACTTAGACTTTGAGATTTTAAGATTTTAAGATTTTGAGATTTTAGATAGATTTTAAAAGTTCTAGATTTTAAGATTTTTAGATTTTAAGATATTTGGGTTCTAAGATTTTAAAATTCTTAGTTTTTAGATTTTAAGATTTTTAGATTTTAAGATCTTTTGATTTTTGTATTTTTAAAGTTTAAGGTTTTAAGATTTTCAGGTTTTTAGATTTTTAGAGTTTTTAGATTTTTAGATTTTTAGATTTATAGATTTTTAGATTTTCAGATTTTTAGATTTTTAGATTTTTTAGATTTTATGATTTTGAGATTCTAGGATTTTTAAATGTTTAAATTTTTAAATTTTTAGATTTATATTTAGATTTTTGGATTTTTAGATTTTAAGATTTTTGGATTTTTAGAAATTTAGAAATTTAGAGTTTAAGATTTTTGGGTTTTAGACTTTGAGATTTTTAGATTTTTAGATTTTAAGGTTTCAAGATTTGAAGATTTTAAGATTTTAAGATTTTAAGATTTGAAGATTTGAGGCTTTTAAGATTTTAAGATTTTAAGATTTTAAGATATTTAGATTGATTTTAAGATTTTAGAGATTTTAAGGTTTTAAGAGTTTAAGATTTATGGTTTTTAGACTATTAGGTTTTTAAATATTTAGATTTTAAGGTTTCAAGATTTGAAGATTTGAAGATTTGAAGATATTAAGATTTTAAGATTTTAAGAGTTCAAGATTGATTTTTAGATTTTAAGATTTTAGGATTTTATAAGTTTCAAATTTTTAGATTTTTAGAATCTTAGCATTTTAAATTTTGAGATTTTTAGAAATTTAGAGTTTAAGATTTATGGTTTAAAGACTTTTAGGTTTTTAGATTTTTAGATTTTAAAGTTTCAAGATTTGAAGATTTTAAGATTTTAAAATTTTAAGATTTTAAGATTTTAAGATTTTAAGATTTTAAGATTTTTGGGTTTTTTGATTTGAAGATTTTAAAATTTTTAGATTTTTGGATTTTTAGATTTTTAGATTTTTAGATCTTAAGATTTTTGGATTTTTAGAAAAAGGTTTTTAGGTTTTTAGATTTTTAAATTTTAATACTTTAAGATTTTTAGATTTTTATATTTTTATATTTTTAGATTTTTAAATTTTTAAATTTTTAGATTTTTAGATTTTTAGAGTTTAAGATTTTTGAGTTTTAAACTTTAAGGTTTTTAGATTTTTAGATTTTATGGTTCCAAGATTTCAACATTTCAAGATTTTGACATTCTCAGATTTTAAAATTTACAGATTTTACGAGTGATTGATTTTAAGATTTTAGGATTTTAAGAGTTAAAGATTTATAGATTTTTAATTTTTTAGATTTTTAGATTTAAAGATTTTTAGATTTTTAGATTTTTAGATTTTTAGATTTTTAGATTTTTAGATTTTTAGATTTTTAGATTTTTATATTTTAAGATTTTTAAACTTTTAAATTTTTAGATTTTTAGATTTTTAGAGTTTAAGATTTTTGAGTTTTAAACTTTAAGGTTTTTAGATTTTTAGATTTTAAGGTTTCAAGATTTCAAGATTTCAAGATTTTGAGATTATCAGATTTTAAAATTTTAAGATTTTATGAGTTTTAGATTGATTTTAAGATTTTAAGATATTAGGATTTTAAGAGTTTTAGATTTTTAGATTTTTAGATTTTAAGATTTTAAGATTTTTAGATTTTTAGATTTTTAGATTTTAAGATTTTTTAAATTTCAGATTCATAGATTTTGAAAAATTTAGATTTTCAGGTTCTAAGATTTTAGAATTTTAGAGTTATAGATTTTGAAAAATTTAGATATTTAGGTGTTTAGATTTTTAGATATTTAGATTTTTTAGATATGTAAATTTTTAGATTTTTAGATTCATAGATTTTAGATATTTAAAACTATACTCTAAGCTTCAGGACAAAGAATTCTTACTGAGCCCTTGGGGCACGTCAAGCCAGCCAGTTCAGCGCAAGGATGTCCCACTTAGGGCCAGTGCAGAAACAACGTAGACTCATTTTTGACAATCTCAAACCCCCCCTCCTCCCCCCATGAAAACTTTTCTCCATTCAATTTTTTGAATTTTTGTATGGAGCGTAGACTTTGGGCAAACCCCCCTTCCCCCCAGAAAAGTCTACGTGGTTTATGAATAGCCTCTTACATATCAATATGAAGAAAAATTAAAGACAGGCAAATTTTATCGATAGGCCGAATTTTAGATCCAAAAACCCACATTAGAGCACTTTCCCATATTTGCATAATAATGACAATTTTACTCTATTTGGCAATTACTTATATTTACGCTTCTGAAACTTGTTAAGTTCATTAATCAAGACATAAGCCGAATTCCCCGTGGACTTGTGACGAACATTAGCGTGGACTTGTGACGAACAAATTTGATGCTAAGTCTCGTATGATGCTAAGTCTCATATATTTATACACACACTGTTCGACGTCAATTCATCAACCTGAGTCATATAACACTATGGATATCCGGGTTTTCTATCAAAATATAAGACTTGGAGTGATCCTTTAGTCTTAACATTGCACGTGAAAGCCAAACCGTTTAAAAGGATAGGCATGAGGAAATGTTAAGGAGAAAATTTATGCACAAGCCGATCCACGCCACCGCCGCCGCCGATTCAAAATAGATCGGCGCACAAGTCTACTTCGTGGAACAATTTCATACCACATACCAACCAACGTGTGTCGTGAAAGGCACTGACGAAACTCACCGGACAAACTCATTGTTCGTCAAAGCTGTGACAAATTGATAAGCTATATCTCAAATGAAAAGCTTTCTATCATTTTTTTTTTCCGCTCGTCACTACAAAGTACGTTGAGCTGATGAGACAGCCCTGACCTAAATAGAGTTAGTAGATACAACCGACAGACGAGTCGCAGTCATTACTCTAGTTCAAATGTCCAAATCGGAGGACCACCGCTGTTGCGTCCCAGCCCAGAGGGGAACTGGAAGATTATCGATAATTAGCAGTAAAACCAGACACACACGCATGTTAATAATGAGTCAATTATAATTATAAATCTTGCATAATCCCATCACGGGAGTAATCAAAAAAAAAAACTTATAAATTAAAATGACTGCCAGCTCAGGCCTCCCCAAACGCTAAGCTATCACCGTCATCAGCTCAATCATCGCTGGCCACAACAATCGGCGGACCAACCTGCAAAACCCGGCCAATAACGAATCACATATGAATTCGATTCGGGCAGGTTGTTGCCTCTTGTTGCCGTTTCGTCTCCACTCTCGGTGTTTTTGTTTTTGTTTTGCTCCTCTCGTGCCAGGCGGAATTCGGTGGGAAAAAGCTCAGATACATAAAAATGTTTTTGGGGCTTTTTTCTCACTAGCAGGATTGGGTGTCAGTACTGTAAAAAGAATGTCCGAATTAACGACGCATGTGTGTAACGTTGGGTTTGGTTTTGAAGATATCATAACCACTTACGTAATGCTGTCAATTAGTGGATAAATCAATTTATGAAAACTTACTGAATCTGATCGAAGTAGGCAAGAGAAGCTCAGCTCACTGTCTATGATCTGAGTTCGAAACAATTGCTACTATCCTTTCACTTTGGATGACATAAGCTAGTTCAGATCACATTAGTGCGTACAAGAAGTGTTGTTTCTCCATAATAGGGCGAACACGAAATTATTGTACTTTTGTAATCTTTTGTAATCTGGCCCATTGGTGTGTCATTTAATATGCTCTGAGAGTCTTGCAGAGCAGTTTTCTGGAACCAAAAATAAAAAGATATTGTATTGTTCCATGTGCGTTAACTTAATTCCTTTTGAAGCTTTTCATCAGCCTTGCAAGGATTATGGCGTCCATAGAAACGCTGTTGACACTACCTCAAAAGGTGTTACAAAGACAAGTTTGCTTTCCCATTCTCTCAGTCATGTTCATGTTCAGTGTTTTATATGGTGTCGTGCCGTCTTTTTGCCTGTTTGTTTTATTTAGTTTATTTGGTTTTATTAAGTTAATTTTATTTAGTTTAGTTTTGCCTGCCTGTTTTATTTAGTTCGGCAGTGTCGCGTTTATAAGTTTGATAAGGTGTTTTACTTATCTTTGTATTTTTTTCATGATTTCTCCAGTCTTTTGTGGTTTTTTAATTTCTTCATCATCTGTTTGTCTGTGATCTTCGTGCCACTCTGTGATATAAATTCCACTCCTCTCAATGTCTTGCCATATGCAGTTTTGCCATGAATATGCGGATCGTACTTTATATTTTAGGGCATTTTTTAGTATACTTCCGTGATCACTTCTATATGATAATGTGTGTGTGTGTGTATACAATCCAACGCCCACCGTCCGGTAGTGATTTTATGGAAGAAAAATGTTTACAGTTAAACGAACTGTTGTCGACTCGACAAACATTTTTAGCCCGGGAATTAGAAGGTGATAGCTCTGTTGGGTTCCAGTGACCCATTTCAGAATGCCTGGTTACTCACGTCCATTCCGAGATCACTTTCACTTACAACAAGCCCCGCATAAGCACAGTACAAACATCAAATGGATATAGGTACTGTGCAAACACTTCCATCATCAAATCTAATTGTTTTGATGATGGCACGTATTTAGCATTATCGTTCAGATTCAGAAAGATATCACCCGATATTGTTGCTGATCTTCAGTCTCCATTTGGACGGCTTCCCTGTGATGCTAAAGGATGCAGTTATGTCTCTACAGAAGTAGCACTCTGCTATTCGGCAAATATTTTCGCATCATCCTTTTCGAAAGGAAGACCCCGAATACAATTAGTACTTCGCTCACAATGAAAATCACAGGTAAAAAACACTTCCGAGAGAAAAATTAACTTGAAAAATCACAAGCATTGTTCAACGAAAAAAAAAAAAAACTTCACGGCTCTCCATCTGTACACCATGTGGTCGTGATCACTGCTATATGATAATGTATCGAAAAAAGTTCAGTCTGGCAGTTTTAATTTTCCTGTTAATGGTTCTGTTGTTAAACCAATTCGATGCAAATTGTGGATTTTCTCTTCCTTATACGGCGTTATTATTTGTGCCGTCGGGATTTGAGTAGTTGGTTTGGCTTTAATCTTCTGTTTGCTCTGTTGTGTTAATACATCGCCCATTGCCAGTGCACACTCTAAAAGCTAGGTTCTCTTCAAAACTGGGTTCCAAGAATTATATAAGCAAAATCGTCATTACCATTCCCATTTTCATCTCATTTCTGATTTAGTACTTTTCATTCATTGTTATTTTTATTTGTTGTTGAAAGCAAGCCACGAAAGGAATCAATTGATTTATGCATCAAACCTAGATTTCCAATTTATATGAATAATGGATCATGAGATGAATAATGAAACAGTTCCCCTATGTTGTTATGCTTTCCAAAAATGTGCTTATTTGTGATAATAAACTATTTCAGCTTTTTCAACTGATTCTATATGATCAAATACAGCATTTCTACAATTTACAAATAGATAAAAAGCACTAGACCATATTTTCAGAAGCAATTTTGGGCTGCATTTCCACTGATCTGGCAACACTTGTGTGCTTCTTTCCAAAATGGTAAAGAATCAGATCAGCTCTGGGACCTGGTAGTTGAAGTTAACACCTTCTATTAAGCCCTTATGCAATAAAATTTTAATTTATATGTTTAATGTAGATTTCCCAAGTCAATAGTTGTGGGGTTCATTCGGCATTTAGATTTAAAAATATTCCCTTCTCCCTACCATCTTATATCTTGTGACGTCATGCCGTCAGTATGTCCCCTGTACGTGAGTCCTTCTACTCTGAGTTTCCCTTTCCTCTACTAATTCAAACTCTAGGCCCGTTTAATAAAGATGGTTTGCGTATAAGTACCCATACAATTTGGTTCAGGTACTTACAAGTTTCGCCGATTATTGGTTACCTGGCTTGCCTGTAACTGAGGGCTTCAAATGGTGAGACAAATTCGAAGGAGGGTGCGACAAACCTATGGGCCTCACAAGTTCCTACCTCTCGCCCCCACGAGTGTTCACAAAAGGCTGCCAGCTGAAACATCCTTAGTAACACACTTGTTGCCATTCAGTTGAAATAACATTAATATGAATTGCTTAGTCATAATCAAGTTACGACAACTAACTATGATCGTAGTGTGGTAATTGGGATGGAGACGCTGGTTGGCATAGCCTGGGCAATGTTGTCATTTTGACAATAGCGAAGTGAGGGGGTGCAACTGATGAGCGTTTACCAATAAATAAATTTGTAGACCCATACCTGTTAGTCATGTCATATTGTTTTCCATTTTCATTTAATTAATTATTTCAGCACGCTGCGGGATCATCTTTGCATTTCAAAACTATTTGTCTCAACAACCTGGCGCTACATGACAAGCAAAGGCTCCATTTGCTTTTCAGCATTTCAGCATAACATTAACTTTCAAATTGATCTTATGAAATTCAGCTACTATATTCATAAAAGACTGACATGCGCTTGCAATAGGATTATATTTAAATATTTTGTTTGGTGGTATTATGATGAGATATGCCATTTATTTCAGAAATAATGAAACCGAGCTCTTCGATCACTCCAATTGATATATTTGAAATGTTAGTAGAACAGTATAAAGAAATGTTTTAACAACATGTCTTTTAAAATCGCTCATTGAAATTTTATCTTTGATATTTGTCCATTAAACCAGCCTAATATGCAGCGGTCGATAACAATTGTCATGATAACTCATAATGTAATTGAGCTGGAAACAATATTCTACAAGTTATATCCAAGCTTAGACATACTTAATAAGACGTTTGCTGTTTTGAACCGTGAAATGTAAACTAACTAGTTTTATAAGGTCGCAAACTTTCGACGCGTATGAATGTAACATCGGTCTATAAGCACCATATTGGGTCTGTTCTGATATCACTGGCCGTACGCAGACATACGCGCCGATGTGATGACATGGCATTGGTGAGAAGAGTAGAAGATAGTGAGAGAGAAAGAGAGAGAGAGAGAAAGAGAGAAAAAAATAAAGAAAAGAGAGAGAGAGAGAGAGAGAGAGAGAGAGACAAAAGGACATACGTAAAATGCAGAAGAGGAGAAAAACAAAAACAAACTAGTGAAGGAGTTCGATAGAAGTTGAGATAAATTTGATGTCGCTTTCATTCGAGTTTAGATTGAGCTTTGATATTTGGTGGATAAATTGAGTAGAGTTTCGCAAGTTAAGTGAAATTTGGTTGTACGATCACAAGATCAGAAGACGGTGAGTAGTTTGATAGTTAGATGAATGAAACTAGATCTCCCTTGTAACAACTGACTACATAAACAGTAAACGGCACAGTGGTGCCCAAACTGAATCACGCGTCCCACGAGCAGTCATAGAAATATTCACCTTACGACATACTTGTACAGACATGTAAAACTTGTAGTGTACGACAATAGATGAATAATTGTAATAATTTGAGAAATAATTATAGTCATAAATTCGCTGAAACGAGAAAGAAGGAAGTGGTAGACGCAAAGCAAACTTATTGTAAGAAGAAAAAATATCGACACTAAGACTTAACACAACAAATTACATTATACTAAACTTAGATTTCACAGTTTGATCAACCTGTAAGTTCCAAAACGTTTTGTTTTTAAATCCAACCTTTGATGCGAATAGGATCTGTTCGAGTATCGAACTTTGTCTCATCATTGAGAATTTTTGTTAAAAAGAACTGTCGTTAAGTTTATTTTTACTATATTTACTAAGTTTATTCAGGAAATTCATTTTAATTCATTTTATTCACAATACTCAGCTACAAATTTCACAAAACAACTTATAATAAAACTACTTTATCTAACATAAGTGATTTTCCCATATAATCAATCGGCGATTCCATCCATTCATTTTTTCATAAAGGCGAATCAAACTGTTGTCGAGTCGAATTAGAATTAAGGTAACACCGTTTTGTTAGCAATTCTGTTGCTTTATTTCTTGCTGTAATGCTCTAAAACCAAAGGGAATAGTTTGTATAAATTTAATGAAATCTGGGATATCTTTAGAACTCACAATTCTGGTGACCCTATCTACCTAAACTACTTCTTATCGATAATTCTGGCCGTGATTTCTGTATCCTATATTTGAAAAGCAAGGTAAAGATGAGTTTGACTAGTTGATAAGGCATGTGGCATGATTTTACTTACATTTTATATAGAATAAGTTTTAAAAGGAAGTAATTTGATTCATAGGTATTTATTTAACTAATATATTATATATCTAACGTTAATCCGTAAGTAGCAAACAATCCATGCTCACAATAATTGTAATTATTGTGACATGTAATTTTCTGCGTTATCGGATGCACATACAGGGAACGCGTAGATTTGGCAGAAATTGATGGGATATTTCATGTAAATTTAAGCCAGATAACGCCTGAATCTAGTCTGTTGTATGAAAGATTGCAAACCATGTTGTATGAAACATGAAAGGTTGCAAACTATTTCGTTGTTTACGCTTCCTTTGGCTTGATATGAAACGAGGGGAAATTTGACGCGCCAGTTAAAATTCATTGCTTGCTACGCGCTTATGATCCAAAGTCAACCGGTCGTTGAACCTTTGAAGTACTCTCGAGACCACTGAATTACAGATTTGCAATACACAGAAGAAAATAACGGATTTTAACAGGCGCTCAAAAAAAAAAATTCCTTTCGTTTATTTTCAATCCAAAGCAAGTGTAAACAACGTTATTGTATGCAATCTTCCATACAACAAACCTTATTCAAGCGATAGTTTGCTAAAATCCCATTAATTTAAAGAAAGATCCCATTAATTTATGCCAAATCCATCATTCCTTTCATGTGAAACGCAGAAAATTAAATTTATCTTTCAAACTGCGTATGTTTTTCCAAAAGGACGATGGGGCAGCTCCACATTTTTCATGTGAGCGTATACAATTTTTACAGGCGACTCCACTTGATTCACTTTGATCTTGGCCGCAACTAACCACACAACTACGCAATTCACAGGATGTAAATAATACACTTCAAGGAGGAACTTTGCTAAATTTGCTTAGTTTCTGTCCAATCGGGAAAAAATGTAACAGCAGGAGAGAATCTAGGAGGCTCTGCCCGCGGTCGGTTGGCTTTTCAAGAAGCTGTCAAGTTTTTTCCGTTGGTTTCCGCGAATTTAATTTCCAATATTAAAAGTTACTGTGAGAAGTGAGTTTTAAATTGTGTAATGAAGTGTTAAGAAGAAAGAAGAGTGTCTTTTACAATTAGGAAAGAAGAAGAACCGTCTGGACCAGGATCGTATTCGCCAGGTTCCGGCTGCGGTGATCAAATTTCTGGCTAAAGATGTTCTTGAGAGTAGGAAATTTTTCATGTAACCTGCAGAAGGGCAAGGGCAACGTAGTAAATGAAATGAATGTGAGAAGACAAGGACAGTAATGGATACTGGACTTTTTACAGATAAGTACAACTAATTTTATATAACTCTGATGATCTGATGGCCTTACTTACTCCAAACGAACTTGGAAAAACATTGTTGTATAATACAATCTTAGTCCACTCCCACCGCCCTAAAACATCAACCTAAGCAGCGCCTGACATATACGGCCACAAAAGTATATTCACGTGTGTGTGTGTGTGTGTGTGTGTGTGTGTGTGTGTGTGTGTGTGTGTGTGTGTGTGTGTGTGTGTGTGTGTGTGTGTGGCGGTGAGTCCTTTTTCTTTTTAAAGGGAACCATAAGCCAAAGAAGGCTAAGACAAGAATTAGTGCTCATGTTCCAACTGACTGCCAAGCCTACGCAGAGAGAAGTGGTTCTACGACACTCAATATATTTGGCGTAATGTTAAATTGAAGTGGATAGGCTTATCTCGGTGACATTCTTCTCTTTTCAGAGAGCGAGTAATGGCGCTATAACCATAAGCCATAGGGTGCTAGGACTATAGTTAATGCTAAAGCCCCAACCGTTTGAAGAGAAATGGAGCATCACTTAACTTTCTTAGACTAGATGCTCCCAACGACCATGTTTGAATATTTTTTTGTTCTGTACACCAAACAGGGCATTCTGTTTATCTATTCTCTTCGACTATTAATTTCCTTTTTCCTTTGATATCTACTGAAGGCTACGTGTGTTCCCCGTGTCTTCTTAAGGTAGATACCAAATCTTCCCTATCACCAACGGTTGCATGGACGTGGCCAGGTGAGTGATTGAGGAGTGTCTTCGTGGAGATTATTGCGTGAAGAAACGTAACAGTAACCGTAATTAGGTTTCGTTTCATGGTGACATGCAATGTCTTCAACGAATTATTCCTCATCGTAGCTCCATCCACGAGGTGTGCAAACTTCAATGCTAATGCTAATGCTAATGGGGAAAAAATGTAACAGCAAGTTGTATGTGTTGCAATAATCACATGTTTGCCCTCAAAGTATTTGTTCCCTGGAAATTTCTCAACTGTTCGGATTATTCAGAAGTTTCATGGAGTTTTCTGACTTCCACATACTTCTTAGATCTCTCAACAATTTTAAAATTCACGAAACCTTCTGAACTTTCGATTCTCTTGACGATCTATGAGCTTTTATGGGAGTTTAAAGCCTGTCCCCGTTAAATTTCGGACATCTTTCTTTCAGTTAAGATTTTGAATTATTACACGGATCGCTGAAACGTTTCACTTATATGACAGCTGAAATTCTCCACTTTATTTCAACGTAAAACATGTTTACATTCTTGTTACATTCAGTAGAATGGCGTCGAATCAAGTGGAAGTGCGCAAACGCATTGTGTACGAACGGCAGTAAAATTCGTATTTATCGGTACGCGACCTTGCCAAGTAACTAAAGCTACCGAAAAGTACCGTGTTTTGTGTTTGCAAATCATTTTACCAGCGCTTGACTGTGGATCGGAAGGTTGCAAGTGGAACAAATCGAAAATTATGATTCCGACAAATGGACAAGAAGGTGGTAGCCATTATTGAGAAAATTCCCAAACTTTCTGTGCAAAATGTGGCTCGCAAAGTTGGGAAATCAAAATCATACGTACAAAAAGTGAAGCAGAGGCAAGGACTGAAGGCGTACAAAGTGAAAAAGGTGCCCAACCGTGATGACAAGCGAAATTTCACTGCAAAAAGTTGTGCAAAGGAGCTTTACACTTTTTTGCAAACATTTTTTTGTATTACGAAACATACGTACTCGAAGACTTTGAACAGTCTCCGGGTCCAGCTTTTTATACCCTAATGCAAAGGAACGCCGGTGCCAAACGTTTCCGGACAAAGAAGGTGTCCGAATTCCCGAAGAAGTATTTGATTTGGTAGGCCATATGTAGTTGTGGTCGAAAATCTAAAAGTTTAGTCTCTACCGGCATTATCAATAAAGATGTGTACGAGAAAGAATGTCCACAAAAGCGATTGCTACCTTTTTTCAGGACCCACGACTCTCCAGTTCTGTTTTGGCCTGATTTGGCCTCTTCTCACTATGCGAAATCCGTACTGGTATGGTAAAAGGTACGTGCCAAAAACAGCCGGTCCACTAAACTGTCCAGAGCTTAGCCCAATAAAGAAATACTGGGCTTTAGTTAAGCGGAAACTGTTCAAAACTAAGAAGAAAGCAATTCATTTCAAGAGAAGATGGAGAATAGCCACGCAGGGCGTATCTGAGGATACCATACGAAATCTAATGGCGTTCAAATCTTCTAAAGTTCAAGAATTTTACAGAAGGAAGGATTAACATCTTGGGCGACTGTTTTTAATGTAGATATAACTTTGTTATTGTGAAATAAACAATCGGTTTTTTAGTTATGTGTAATTTTATTTTGCTGCCATTATTTTTAGTGTCCGAAATTTGGACAAATGGACAAGCTTCAGTAGGAATTATATCGAAATTAGTAATCTTTCTTCTCATTTTCTAGTTACAGGTATTCCACTAAAAAAAGCTCACACTCACCAGGATTCAAACATGATTGGTTCAGACCTATTTGCTGATTCGGAATTTTAATTTGCTTCGCACTAAATTTTATGTTTCAAAAAGAGGTTCAAATCGCGAGAAATTGAATAACAACATAAATATTACAAATCAGTTTCAGCCTGCCTGGATTAAATTGGATGGATGCGCATTCATAGAAACAGTTTATGGCGACCACAGTACCCTGTAACTCGCTAAAGCTTGACGGATACAATGGGCGGGACATGTTGTAAGAATGTCTGACAACAACCCCGAAAACAATGGTGTTTGCCTCGAATTCGTCCAAAACAAGACGCAGAGGAACGTTATGGTTAGACCAAGTGGAGCAAATGTAAAAGTGAGGCACTCATGGGACGGTAGAAACCCCCAAAACATTGTATCTTAGGTGCGGTCCAATAAGATCGTAGGACGAGCATTAACATAACACGTTATGCCTTGATCAAATATAGATAAATTGATCCATCCCCACCTCCTCTGACTACTTATCCTACTAAACTAAAGGTGATTCATTTCGGTCAGTCGAACATTAGCACGTTCATCTCAAATCCGGTTAATTCGGAAACGATTTCAAGCCTCATTTAACCCATCCACCTTCCGGTTTCAATCAAATGCGTGCGCTTTAAACCATCATCGTTACATCATTTCTCATTGCCGAGACATTGGTGAGACGGGGAGGGTGCCAATGCACAGAGACCTTCATTTTCAACAACTCTGACCACGGAGACCAAAAGTGGTGATGCAATCGATCCAACAACAAGGTAGCGGGTTTGCTCCAAATACGCTCCGGCACAGCATATGTTTACTCGAGCACGTGCTGCCGAATCTCGACAACTCAAAATCCAAATGGATCAGCATACAAGTCTGTGATGTTGACTCGTGATGGATGGCCGAGCCACGCCCCGTGTGCACACCTCATTGTGAATGGTTAATTGTTGTGGTTACCAACATTCCCCCTGCTCATCCCAATTACGTGAAATTGTTAGGGGTGGATCCACTAGAATGTGGCGTGGAATGTTCAGGCCAGGAACACGAGGTCGGTGCCGACAATGTTTCGCCCAGATAACCATATTTGCACGAGCGATCATCAAGACACCGCCACCGAACAACTCTCCGTAAACAGTTACAATCTAAATGCGATCGAATTCAGCGCAAACACAACCTACGAACATTAGCTGCATTCAGCTAATTGAGGTCCGTTGCTTTGAAGGCATCAAGCGTGCAAGGTGCAGTGCAGTCTATGATTATTGATAAGTGTAGGATGGGTGGCAGTAATTGAAGAAAACCTCTCACAGACAGCTAACTGCACACCGTGTTGCTATTCCCAAGCTCTGATAACCATCCCCGGTGAATGTGCGACCATTTTATGCACAACGAATTCTGGCGAACATAACTCACCAGCTGACCTTCGGCTGGTCCCCCATTTTTCAGAACTCATTTTCACACCGAAACCACTTGGACGTGGTCAAATTTCCCGCGCCCTCCCGTGGTCAATCAAAGTCTCGGACCTGGACCTGGCCAACGACCTTTTCGCTGCAAACCAGCCGGAGCCATGTTGCCCGTGCGGTTTTAATCCTAATCACAACGCCGCGCCGGCCGTCGGTAAACATTTCTTAGTCGCCGCCGGTTTCACGGTCGAAAGCGAACACACATGCGAAACAACACTGCAAATGGCTATAAATCCTCGTCGCTTTTCCCCACTTATCCACGC
Organism: Aedes japonicus; assembly: GCA_034211315.2. NCBI lineage: Eukaryota > Metazoa > Arthropoda > Insecta > Diptera > Culicidae > Aedes > Aedes japonicus. The sequence goes on from JASCZW010010243.1 coordinate 16,172, forward strand.
ACCAGTTTATGTGGTTGTCCGTTAGGTTTTATTGGACCACTTGCACTTTGTGGTGTAGACGCAGCCACTCGAGAGCTTGTTTATACGGTGACCGTTGACGATGATACGGTACTCCGGCTACTGGCTTTCTTCGCTCTGGCTGATAGCCATTTGTGACGCTAGGATTCTGTTTAATCAGAGAATCATTTTCGGTCGAGTTACGCAAATGGATGCGTGATATTAGTTTGTTTTGTTATTCAAAAGTAACCGTTAGATAGATTGAAATATCATTTTACGTTTGTAGGTTCAATTCTTATTTCAGAGTGTTCTTCAGAACGACTGTGGTGCAAATCACATTGGAAATTTTTGAGTCAACTCGAAAAACTCATCAAATTTCATATCGTATCCTATTAATAGATAATAATTCAACACCCACATTATCATTCCTTGTCATTTCATGCAAGTAAGATTTCATGAAATATTCAAGCAATCAATTCTCTGCCACAGCCAAATGCAGAGGCAATTGACTGTGAAGTAGAGAATGTGAGGTGAGTGGAGAATTGGCTTCGGAAACTTTGACCACTCTCCGCGATCAATTGTGAAGCTTCCTATTCAGTATATTCCTTCATCAAAACAGTTCATGGAATATTTTCATCTGACAGCTTGGCTATTTAGCTTTTATTTAGTGCTAACCTTGCAACCATTTCGTTAAACCATATTTTTTGTCGAACAAACCAAATGCACTTAAAAAATGTTCTGATTTCGTATTGCCGGCAAAAGAACATTTTATTTTTAGAAAAATGGCTGAATAAAACATGGACTGCCGACATTAGGTCACTCACTTTAGATATTTGGTGCTTTGGAAAAACGCTTTCATGCATTTAAGAACAATTCTGCCGATTCTAATGGAAAGAGGAGCGAGGAGCAAATAAATGTGAACAAACCAAACCGTCAGAGGTGTCCACGTTATTGACTCATAAAATGGTGGACTTTACTTAGCTAATCAGTCATAATCCATGCTATTGGTTCACCACTGAACCACAATATTTAAGATCAATTAAACCGTTATAACACTTTGCTAAGGGCCCAACAGCATCCTTACTGTTGGTATAAATCGGTTAAAAGCTTTCTTCATTGGGATGCAAACAACCGTTAATATTTTTCAAATTAGCGACATCATCATCATGATCATCATCATGATCATCAAGATCATCGGAATTCGTTTTGAATCAGGTTACTATTGGTGGAGGTGTGTGTTCATTGTGTTTCAGTTTGTGAGACGAAAACAGTGTTTATACTTTGATGGACAGTTTTTTTTTCCGTATCGGGTATCTTCACCACTGCGACCAGTTTTTAGATCTGTTGTGATATATCTCCCTTTTTTGCTTTAGTTATTTTCAGCATGACGCATCACTATTGCTAGAAGTGATCGCCGAAGCGACCAGACAAAAAGTACTACCGTACTGGGGTTTGTTCTCCAGATCTTAGAGGGTTATAGTAGCCCTCTGCTGAAGAACTTGAATCTTTTGTTGGAGATTGCCGGGCAGTGGCAAAACAAGTGTTCCGAATCTTTTTTATCCAAATCGACATGACTCATCTTGAAGTTTCCCTATCAGCTTCAAGTCATATCGGCTCGGACAGTGACCAGTTATAAGGCCTGTATATAAGGTTAAATCTTTTTTGGCGGGATCAAGTATTTTGCTAGTCATTGAAATTTTTGAAGTGATGAACCGCTTTGACTGCATAGTTTCGAAAGTGTTGTCCTAGTTTTCCTCCACTTTCCAGCATTCCCAGGCATTCATCTCCATTCTAAGTGAAGAAGCAGATAATCCACAAAGGGTTCAGGTCCTACAAAATGATGAAACGATCCGTGTCCTGCTAGTTCATCAGCTCTCTCGTTTCCATCAATTCCACAATGGCCAGGAACCCAGTACAAATTGACTTGATTGCGACAAGACAACTTTTGGAGTGATTCAACACATTCTCAAACATGCTTGAAATTGCATGTTGCTGACTTTAAAGCATTTAGAGCTGCTTCACTGTCCGACATAATGCATATATTAGAATATCTATAGTTTCTGCGCAAGCATATAGCAGAACATTCCAAAATTGCTGAAATTTCAGCTTGGAATACAGTTGGCCACTTACCCATTGAAATTGATATGTTAATCCCTGGGTCAGTTACACCTGCTCCCACTTGATTGTTCATTTTTTAACCGTCTATATAGAATACAATCAATCCTTGATGGCGGTTTGGACCACCTCTTTCCCACGAATCACGTCCAGGATCAATAACTTGATACGAACAGCCGAAAGTTGTATTTTTTCTCATTCTTCGTTGTTCATAGCTAAAGGATTAAATCCAACAATTTTTAGAATACTAAAATGTCCTATTAGATCACCTTCAAAAATGTGCACAAGCCTTCTGGCGCTCTTTTCAGCTTCTAATTGTATGTATTGATGCAATACACAGTGGTCCAGAATGCGAATTTAGCTGGAAAGATACATTACGCCACGCCTAAGTTTGACGTTGTGCAGCAAAATTGTCTTGCACAAAGTTGTTTTGAATAACAAGACGCTTCTTTTGGTACGCATGAAAACTAGGATGGTCCTTATTTTCAGAGAAATTGAAAAATCTAACTTTTTTATTTGCAGAAAATTACCTATCTCCAGTTTTTAAATCAAATTCTGTTAAAAAATATTTTTTTGGATTGCCTCAACTAGAAACAACCAACATTTGAAAAACGCCTATTGTGTTGGCAAAAACCATAATAACTATTGTTTGACATACGATAGAGACAATTTTAAAACACCAAAGATTGTAACTTTAATTGTTCTAGAATCATTCATCGAGACATCTTTGCTAAAAATTGAAATAAAAAAGTTACAGCAGAATAACTGATTTTTCTAGGGACACCCTAAGCAACGTAGGAAAAAATGCTCTTATTCGGTCATATCAAAAGTTACAGCAAAAAATATACCATTAAAGTTGCTTGAAATGATTTAATCTACAACTTTTCCGGATGATATATACCTTTATTTCTGCAAATAAAAAAGTTCGATTTTCGATTTTTCTAAAAATAAGGACCACCCTAGTTTTCATTAACACCAGAAGAAGCGCCTTGTTATTAAAAACAACTTTGTGGAAGACAATTTTGCTCCAAAACATGTAATGTATCTTTCGCATTCTGGTAGCATGAAAAGTTCCAAGTGCGTACCATTCAATCTTAAGTTTTTCAACAAATATTTTCTCCTTCGTGTAAATGGCATAATGGTGGTTTTAGAAGGATTTATGTTCAAGCCTTCCCTATCACACCACGGTGAGACGTAATTTAGAGCACGTTGCATTCTGTTATCGATGGTACAGTGATGGACAGTTATATTTGATAGAGATAATACTTGTGAGTTTTGATGATGATGCCGATACAGTATGCATCCTAATTGATTTATAACATTCAATCCATAGTGTTGGTACAAGTATCGAGCGTTATTAGAAATTATTATGTTTTCCCAATTAAAAAAATCACCGAACACTTTGTGATTGGTTCCAACAGCGTCTTTATCGTTGATCTAAAACGGTACTTATATTTACATAAAGCCAGTCCACGTTAAATTTCCGACACTTTTCTTTCAGTGTAGATTTTGAATTATTCCACGGATCGCTGAAACGTTTCACTTATATGACAGTTTAAACTCTCTACTTTATTTTGTGGTACAACATTGTAAAATGGCGTCGAATCAAGTGGAAGTGCGCAAACGCCTTTTATACGAACGGCAGCATCCGAATTTATCGGTACGCGCAGTTGCCAAGAAACTAAAACTACCGAAAAGTACCGTGTGTTGTGTCTGCAAATCATTTGATCAGCGCTTGACTGTGAATCGGAAGGTTGGGAGTGGAACAACTCGAAAAGTATGCTCCCGACAAATGGACAAGAAGGTGGTAGCCATTATTGAGAAACATCCCCATCTTTCTGTGCGAAATGTGGCTCGCAAAGTTGGGAGGTCAAAAAGGTGTCCAACCGTGATGACAAGCAAAATGTCACTGCAAAAAGTCGTGCTAAGGAGCTTTGCACCAATTTTAGCAAACATTTTCTTGTATCATAATGGATGACGAAACATACTTTCTCGAAGACTTTAAACAGCTTCCGGGTCATTTTCCGGACAGAGAAGGTGTCCAAATTCCCGAAAAAGTATTTGATTTAGCAGGCCATATGTTGTGGTAGAAAATCTAAAAGTTTCGTCTCTACCGGCACTATCGATATGGATGTGTATGAGGAAGAATGCCTGTAAAAGCGATCGCTACCGTTTATAAGATGCCACAACTCTTCACCTCTGTTTTGGCCTGATTTGGCCTCTTGTCACTATGTGAAATCCGCCCTGGATTGGTATAAGGTACAAGAGGTCATATACGTGCCAACAACAGTCAATCCACCAAACTGTCCAGAACTTCGCCCTATAGAGAAGTACCGGGCTCTAGTTAAGCGGAAGATGGAAAATCGGGATTTCTTTTGTAATAGAAATTGGCTGCTTAACCATTTTTTTGGTCACCCTTTGAAGATGACAGCGGCCAAGTAGCCACTTTTCACTTCCGGGTGCACATATATACAAATCAGCCCGTTTCTCGACATTTTCCAACACGTTTTTGAGTGAGGTGGGTGTTGACCAAATTTTGATTTTTCAGGTATATTCCTAAATAGGTTATTATATTTTCATACAACAAGTAACCCAACGACCGTGCTCCATCACAATATTTTCTATTGTGATGTGTCCAACTCAATCGGTAAATTGACCTGAACGTGAGTTTGCAAGAAGAGGAACTTGGAGTAGAGGACATGTACCCACAGGTTGACACTAAATATTGGCCAAAGTGCTTTTACACATTTGTTTGAGGATTTGTTATGCGACACAGGTTTCCAAACCCAAAGTTCGGATGCCGTGTTGCTTCGGTACCCGGACTTTTTGTTCGTGAATCTGGACACTTTTCAAATCACAAACTGGAATTCAGTTGTGAGGTAAATTAGTCATAATAGCGTATTAGCGATGAATCTTAGACGGTTGATTCATCGATTAATTTTAAAAGTTTTCCAAGTTGTAACATTCCGCCCACTTGCATGCTAGGCGGTAGGAAGCTATTAAGTGGAAAAGCCGACGGAGTTCGTCAGATATAGCTCGAATGAGCTTCAGCTAAGTGAACAACTGAGTATTGTAGTCATTTTTTTAATGAAGTGTTTTCGCCATTCTCATCCAATGCTCATTTTAGCCAATAGTCTCCTCTTCTTCTTTATTGTTTTTTACGGGACTTTAACTCTAGGGGTCATTCGTCTCCCGATCCGTCAGCTAATAGTATTCAACACACAATTATAATCAACCATCGACAGCCCGCAATAATAACTCTTGGTATCTTTTCATAGAGGTGACTATGCTCTTCAGACATCCTGGGGACTACAAGGATTCTATTTATTCTTTGTTCTTAATATTGTTTCTTTTCAGGCAACAAATAATTTATTTCTACCAAATTTTGAAGACAATATCTAATGTCTCTGTATATCTCAAATCTTTTTAAGTAATAATATTTCAGTTAGGCATGAAGATGAATTAATGTACAAGAAACTGTGCGAATGCCTGCGGAAATTGGTACTCCAACTCTTGAGGCAACTCCTGAGGTAGTAAGTGCTCTCAAGGACGTGGAGAAAAACAGGTAATTGTAAAAAGTGCAATCCCAAATCATTTCCCAGCCAGCGACTATCGCCACTCGCAAATAGATTCGTGGAGAGTTATCAGGCCGTCTTCACCAAAGGACGGTCTACAACGGACCCAATATTACCATTTCGCAGATCCTCCAATAAGGTCGTGAATACCCATATGCATTATCTGTTTATCAAATTTGATTGACGCAAAGCCGCATTTGATATAGTTAACCGAAAAGAGCTATGGAATATCACGAGGACGAGGAAACTAACACGGCTAATCAAGTCTACACAGAAAATATAATTAATTTTAACAAGCGCGTAAAATTTCCTCTCGTTTAATTCTTATCCAAAAGAGACATAAACAACGAAATTGTTTGCAATCTTTTATACAACAGGCTATATTCGGTCGTTATCTGGCTTAAATTTACATGAAATATTCCATTATGTTCTGCCTAATCTAGCATTCCCTTTAGATTAGCAGTGTGCAGCAGAGTGCATTAGATAACGCATGCTCCATTTTATCTGTGTACTATGGATGGAACGCAGTATTGTGTCAATGACGTCTATATAAGGTCTGGCCAAGTAGCCACAACAATATTAGTGAAATGAGCCAAATTCGTGCATGACACTAATACCACTGCACTCCTCGCGCACGCTACACAAAAGCTCGGAAAATGCTTCGTCATACTATTTATTTGATTCGTTCGCTCCGTGACTGTTTATTGTATGCGCTATAAAATTTAATTTTTCAACCGATTCCAGTCTACCGATTGTCAAGTCTCAGCGTTTGAAAGTTGGTGTGACAAAAATTCAATTACCTCAGTAAAATTCACTATAAATGATCCATGTTATCGGGAGGAATTGCTTCTGCTCAATAAATGGCATTTGTATCATTAGAAGAAAAATTAGTAATCTCCATTTAATTCCAACTACCTTTGCTTATCTTCGACAGATACGCGTATTTCGTCTACAATGTGCAGACTTCTTCAGTGTCTCGTACTAATAACTCGACTCGAGTTATTAGTACGAGACACTGAAGAAGTCTGCACATTGTAGACGAAATACGCGTATCTGTCGAAGATAAGCAAAGGTAGTTGGAATTAAATGGAGATTACTAATTTTTCTTCTAATTTATAGCTACAAGTATTCCACTAAACAGCTCAAACCCTCTAGGATTCATTTGTATCATGATTATTTCCACAATTCCGCATTTATAATAAACGTTTGAACCGATTTTTCCTTATATATAGAAGCCCTTGGTGCTGTGTAAGGATATCGGGTGTATTATCGGGTTCATTCGAATCCCGCATGGAGTTTCATCAACGTGATGGAATCTCTTGCCTGCTGTTCTCGATTTTCAAAAGATCCAGTTAGTTCATCTGGTTTGACGATTAAGTGGACATTGTTGGCAGAACATTTCAGACGGTGGCAGAGCAGCACACCAAACTAAAGCGCGAAGTAGTGAAGATTGGGTTGAAGATAAATACGTTTCAAACGAAATACATGCTGGCAAACGGAACCGGGAACAACAGGGCTCAATTAGGCAGCAGTGTGACGATGGAGATGAGTTCGAGGTAGTCGACGAATTTGGCTATTTCGACTCATTGGTTGTTGCGAATGATGATAACAGTCGGGAGATCCGGAGGTGTATTACCTGTGAAAATCGTGCCTTAAGGCTAGATCATTTATAGAAAGGGCATTATCAAATGCGTGTATTTCCTAATTTCTTCTTTCAATGAAAAAAGTGTCTAGGAATGAAACAAAGCTAATATTATTTTATTTTTATTTTCATTTTGCATTTTGCAGCGTTTAGTGGGGCAATAAGCGCGATAGTCAGTCCAAATCCGTTTATGAAGGAAAGGTAATGGCGAACAAGTCCATTCAGATCACATGAAACCCAAGGTAAGGAACAAGGATAGGATCTGGAGGGTGGTTAACATTTGGACCGTTTTGGATACTGTAAAAAGAAGACCCTAAAATCGGGAAATCACAATTCCGCACTACAATGAAATATGGCATATCATGAAAAGAGAGAGAATTCACATTCTCAAATCACAGTTTATATAAAGTCATTATTTGGATCTTTCTGCAATAATACAAGGAACAGAAATAATTCAAAAGTTACATTTTACTGTCGTGATTGCTTCAGTTGTGAGTCTGGGTTTTTATTTTTATGACTTTAATTCAAGAGACTATTAAAGACATAGAGAAGAATTATTCTGTGGCTTCAAAGCTTCTCGCCTCCCTAAGCGGACCCTCTGAGTCCTAAACTTTTAATGAAACCTTAGCCTTTAAAGAAAGCAGAGTGTGATACTATCACTACTGATCATGTTGGCCTTTTGCATGAGATAAGCCATCTCACCTACGACAAGGTGACAACCATGCTCTTCGAGAGGGAACAAAGATAATATTATTTTATTTCATAAAAACAACTGAAACAAATCATTCATCGTTATTTTAAATAAATTCCCGCACTTGTCTGTTATAGCCGCTCATCAGCTGGCGCACATTTTCTTCAGTCATGGTTTTGGCTAGCTGATTCCACCAACTCTTCATCTGGCCAATGTCACTGTTTACGGCTCTCTTAATCTTCAGTTTCCGCTTAATTATTGCCCAATACTTCTCTACTGTACAGAACTGAGGATAATTTGGTGGGTTCAGCTCTTTTGGGATGAACTGAACCCCATTATCGTTGTGCCATTGTAGGACTGCCTTGCTGTAATGGCAGCTGGCTAGATCTGACCAAAACGTAACTGGACCATCGTGGCACTTAACAAAGGATAAAATCTGATTGCTGAGAACTCTCTTTTGTACGCTTCCGAGTTCATTGTTTTATCCGTCACAACAACTCTGGACTTCTTGGCAAATCATGAACTTTTTTTGCGAACTTATCGACGAAAATAAACTGGAATCAGCCAGGAACCTTCCGTGAGCAGGAGCCTTATAGAACTTGAGCCCCGGGATTCGTTTGAGATCTGCTTTAGCACATGTTTCATTATCAACCAAGAGACATCCATCGATTTCCGTCAGAACTTCGCATACAACGATCAGTTCAACGGTTCCACTCCGACGCCTGATTTGCACTTTGCGAGCAGTTGTTTAAGTGTCCTTGTACTCGTTAATCACTCGCGCCACAGCACTTTTAGGATAATCCAGCAGTTTTGCCAACTCCCAAGTTGACGCAGGTAGAAATTGCAGGCAACTGTGGACAATTATTTTTCTATAGTTACTTCACTGTTTACAATCAACAAAACGCTGTGAAAAACTTGTATATCCTATCACTTGGAGCGCCACTATCTCTCAACTGAAGTGTCCCATTTATAACCTTTACTACGGGTTTCAAAAGCAACTGCGGTCAAACAGGATTAGCTTCCGTACAAAATATATCATGTACATAACGCTAGTAAGACCGGCTGTCCCCGACGGACATGAGACGTAGAATATGGTTTTGGAGGACTTGCGAGCATTCGATGTTTTTAAGCAACGTTTGTTAAGAATGAGCTCACGTATTTCACTGGTGAACTTTGACATCCCCTTCTCGCTGATTGTCAGCCACAGCACTACTTTCTTGCGGAACATGGTGTCTGAAATGAACTTCACCTCAGAGCTCACTTCCTTCGTGGGGGAAGTAAAATACGAAGTGCCCTGCCAGTCGTTGCCATCCAAGGTGAGATAGGTCTCGTCGTCTATCATCACAGCCACTTTGCGATTCGTCGGGAAAATCGAGTTGGCCATTTTATTCAGCCGCTGCCGCTGCGTCATTGCCTGCCGCTCCGAAACCAGTGGACGCGACTTCCGCTTCCTGACATGTATGTTCATGTTTGCCAGGTACTTTTTCACTGTTTGGCCGGTTGAATCGACCTCCCCGGCCAAGCGCACGCAGTGATGTAGCCACTTTTCCATCGGTCTTCCTCTTCAGCATCCTTTGGAGCTTCTCCTCGCTCAGGGTCGTCGGCCGTCCGGAACCGGGCTTTCTTTCGATGCTCTGATTGTTTTGTAATAGATTCCGGAACGGGCGTATCAGGCGTCCACAAAGTGCCGCACGATGTCCGTTTTCGACACGGCGGGGTGCCGTTCTTTGAACGCGCACACTTCTGAACGGAGTTGCTTCACTGTTTTTGCCATCACGGTTTGAGTTCGACTGATAGAGTTGTCAAATTTGGTCTGCTGACTTCTGGGTTACTATGATTGATGCTGCAAGGTAGGGCGGGTGAAAGTAAACCCATGAAAAATCGGCAATTTTTGTCCAGTTTTTTGAATGCAAACGTTAGAGAAATGCCACTACAATAAAAAACGATTAGGTTGTTTCCGGTTTTATTTTCAACCGGTTTCGTGTGAAGCCAATTTTAAAAGAAAGTATCCATACATATACACTATAAACCTGTGTGATCGATAATTCCTTATAAGCTAAGCAGAATCCCCCATCTCATATTTGCGAAGTGTCATGCACACATCTGAGGTTTGTGTTTGTACCCGTTTATTTGCTCCGAGATCCTCTATCTATTAAAGGGTGGAACGGTCAAAAATTGACCACACATGATTAGTTTATTATATAAATGATCAATCAATATTTCTTTTTGAAGTTCATCGTCTACAAAACACAGGAAAATCATTTGATTCGGCTTCCGATTTTCGAAATGCGAACTGTCGGGCTTTACGTTTCATACCTTCCATCAAATTTTGTACCACTGTAATGTCCACCTTATTTGATGCTGAACGCCATTTGACCTTGAACTGTTTTTCACTTCCAATTCTTTTTTGAGTTCTCTTGAGGTTGCTCGTTACAATTGCCCAATATTTTTCAATTTGGGGCAATTCCGACAAGTTTTGGTTTTTTTGCCTTGTGTACGATTTGCACACTATTGGCTGTGTATTATTCCTAAGCTATTTTTTGGTAGTGGCAAGAAGCGAGGTTTGACCAAAACAGCACGGAACAACTATCTTATCTTGAACCTTTCCTATTCCGATAGCCGTATAAAACTCTTGACCTGGGAGCTGATTGAAATCAGCCTTGACGTATGTTTCATCGTCCATTACGACGCAAACAAACTTGGTCAACAAACTCGTGTACAACTTACGCGCTCTTTCTTTGGCTGGTGTTTTGATTATCATCTCGATTTAGTGTCACTGTAACCTCATATGTTGACAGTCCGGCTCCTTTCTTTGCTCTTAACACTGTTGTGTGGGACTTTCCCAATTTGTTTCCGATATCTCTGATGGAAAGGTTGGTATTGCGTTTGAAAATGCTGGCCACTATTCTTCCGGTCGCTGTGGCTTCCTGGTTTCGGTATCCTCCTGATCCCGCCTCCCTGGCAGTCGTCAAACTTTTTTCAAACACTTTCATAACATCCGTCACAGTTGATTTGGAAATATTAAGTGATTTTGCCAAGTCGGCTTGGGAAGAGTTTGGAATTTGCCCATGCGCGTACAAAATGTTGATACGCTGCTCTTTTTGCTTCGACGGCATTTTGACAACTGATTAGAAAATGGCAAAAACAAAATAAAGTGAACGTTTCATACACATACACCTACAAAATGAGGGGTGTTCAAGCTTTTTAAACGCACGATTAAAAAAAAACTACGTCATATTTGATTCGACCAAGTTTTGACCGTTCCATCCTTTACAATTATGGAATCACCCAGTACAGCTTGAAACTGCTCTTTATAAAGCACCAAACTTCTCAATTGAGTGTAACTATTGTCAGCAGCCTCTTTTTTCTATAGCTAAACTTCCCTTTGAACTGCGTGTGAAAACAGTGTGTTCTATTGTAAGCAATGAAAACATCAGCAGGTTTGACTAAATGTAATTAGTTTGAATAAAAATATGAAATGTGGCAGTAGCTAAACAACCAAATTAGCATATGAACTATTGAGTGAATTGATAGAAGCATAAATAGAATCAGATGTTTGAAAATCGGTTGTTGAGAAGAGTCAACATTGCCAAGGCCAACATTTCCCCCATCTATCGGTTGCATTTTAAAGTACGATCATGGAATCAAAAGAGCGTAAGACTCCAACACACTACACTCCATGTGCACATACTCCAGTTGGACCTCCCTGCGATCATTCCGCAACGCTCCACCACGAATGCCCAGTGATTTCGTGCGAGCGCACAGCAGGATTTGACGCAAGGTTGATGATAATGAAAATTATGCATGCAAATTTATTCATGCCAGCGGTTGGCCAAACAAACGACTATAACAGCTAAGTGCGATTTCAACACCAACGACATCGGAGAAAAGACCTTCGCTACTTGAGCGAGTAATGACAGTTTATTTTTAGGTTAGTTCGCAAAAATTGCATAGGAGTCATGAAGCTCATGGGTTACTTGAAGCCGAAATTGATAGCAGCTTAGAACAAGTGAACGATCCTTCGTAAAAGTATCACATTCTTCCACATTTCCAGCGAAGCAGAAAAAAGAACAGTTTTCTTCCACTCACGTCAAGAGTGAAATAGCGCACAGTTCCCGTGGCTCTTCAGTTGGTGCCAAGCGGCTGAAGAGTAATTGAATTTTAATGCTGCAAACCCAACTCTCAAAGGGTTTCCCCCGCACCTGTCCGCACCCAACCGACTCCTGGCAAAGTTTGGTTCAATGCATAAGAAATGAGCTTTCCCGGGGCAGAGTTGCCCCAAACCACCGCTTTGTCGAATCCTTTTCGCAGAAATTTCGGCACCGCCTTTTGCTGAAATGACGTTGAATATGCGGCGGAGTGAAGAATTTTCCATGATCTTCGATAAGTGGAAAAGTTAAACTAGGATTTTAGAAAATGACCTTCCATTGCGGCCTGCGAAATGACGAACTTTCTTCACCGTCTTTGTTAGAGCTATCCTGAAACGGGTTGTGTCGAAATTAGGGTGTGATAAGTGGTAGCGTTCTTTTGAAAAGTCACACCACAATGAGTGCGCCGCATGCATTCACGTCCACAGCACTTCATGTGCGTGCATGAAAGTAAAATCAACGTCACTCGCCGAGCTTATTTACCTCGGAAAACAATGGAAAAAGATAATGAAACTAAATAATTGTTTGTGCGCGAATTTCTACCGCATATCGCACCAACCTCGATGAGAAGCCCTCATGAATATGTGATTTTTTTTAATGTCATTCGAATGATAGCAGAGTCGCGAGTACGCGTTCCCACGATTTTGGATTTTTGAAGGACTGAAACCAAAAAAAAAAAATATCGGTACCACCAAACTGGGATGGGAGTGCGCGTCGCAAAAGGAATAATAAACGGTTTGACACTAATCGAAGCAAGCCGTTTGTTTGCGTAGGCAGTGTAACCGGTTGCGGTAACTTGGGCAACATCTTCAAACGCATGTAGGTGTAATACGAATAGCGCAATTTACATGGCAGGAATGACACATGGCAACTGGCGGCTTAGAAGTTTGCTCATCATCAACCGACCGCAACCGAAAGAAGACAAACAGCGCACACAGAGTGTTGTTACAACATCACGAGCAAAGTTTGAGCTGAGGGGCAGAACTTTGTTGGTCCATGAATCTAGGTTTTTGAGTAGGTCAACCGCATAATTTTCGCGGTAAAATTTAAGTTATGCTTCTACGCTTCATCAACCATCGGCGCAGAACCGAATGCAAAGTGGCTTTGATCTTTTCTTTAAATGCTTTCGAAATTTGTGTACAGATTTATGGGACTATTGTTGTTGTTATGAGAGGAAGTTGGTTAGATTTGAGCAATGTTTAGGAAACGGAGGTTGCATCCAAATTGGTTCTTCGTTCGAATGATTTGTTGTGTAGATTTGGTGCCTGTTTTCGAACGAGTCAGTTCTACGCCTTTGCTTCTCGCGCATTTCAATGACTTTATTTAGCAAATCATATCGATATTTATGTTTTACATGACAATTTGCTCTTTTTTTAATCAAAACTTCAATTCATAACCGGGATTTCTCGCTTTTCACTGCACACTTACACCTGTCACCAATTTTAGCACTTTTGACCAATAATTTTTCAAATTTTTCAATATCATCCACTGGTTTCACGAGTTTCCGTAGGCTTGTTCTGGGAGCGATTGATGGATTCATGTTTCTTGGCTCGAGACAGACATGTTAGCTTTTATAATTCCCCAGTGTGTTCTTGATGTAATGACATGATGCTAAATCAGACCCAAATATGACCAACATGCTTCCCCATGTACAGTGCGGCAAGCCGGACAATAATCAGAAAACTGGCTTTCGATTATTGCTTTTTATAAATCTTTTGTTCAATGTACTATATTTGAATATACATTTGCCAAATTTTGAGGTGAATGAGTTGACAAACGAGGCTCCCTGTCTTTTTTTTTAAAGTTGTCAAAGTCTATGACATATGGGTCATTCTATATCAAGTGACCGGAGAAATGCATCGACCCTCTTCTATTCTTTTTTGTAATGTTTACTGGCGGGACTCTGAATAGAGTAGAAACCTCTACGCCAGGCCTTTGATGATATCGTTGCGTAGATCCTTTCGCATCATTTTGCCAGCCGTACACGGAACATGTCGTCCAAGAAGACGCTGTTGCAAATGACTCGGAAGGAGCCACGTTTGTGAATTTTGTTATGTTATGTTGTTCTTTGTTATTTTTTTCCATAGTCTATTTGTGATTTTGTTAGTCAGTATCACGTTTTCAGCTTGATTGATTTGTTTCGAAGTTCCTTCTGTCTTTTGTAGTCTAGTCCGTTGGATTGTTATTTGTTTGAATGTTTTCCGAAGCAGTTTTCTCGAACCAAAAATAAGAAGTTATTGTTCCTTGTGTGCTAGACTGACATAACTTAACTCCCTTTGAAGCATTTCACCAGCCGTGCAAGGATCATGTCGTCCATAGAGACGCTGTTGACACTGCCTCAAAAGGTGTTACATTTCCCCGTTTTGCTTCTCCTTTCTTTGCATTATATTCATGTCCATTGTTTTGTGTCATTTGGTCATTGGCGTTATTTCGTCTTACCTCTTCTGATTCAATTATTTTTGTTCGCCTTATTCTTTTCATGTGTTCTACATTATTGAATTTTGTTTTTACTATCCTTTCATTGTGTCTGTTATATTTGTCTGAAACCAATTTCCTAGTCTTGGCGTTCTTGGCCGATCTCTTTATATTATTCCGCCATGGTCTTTTAATATCATATAAGTTGACCCATCGCATAAGATAGTGAGTGGTGAGTCTCAATTATTTGTATAATTTTGCAAATTAGAATAGTTAATTATGAAGTTCTTACCTTGATGATGTGCAATCTTGTTGTTAGTTTTTACTCACTTATGACCTATGTTATATCTCACGAGTTTCCATTCCTTTGCGATCGTATATTATATCTGCTAGTACGGATATTCAGAATACTCAGAATGACCAGTCTATGTCTATGTTGACCACTTGACCACTGTTCGTTCTGAATACCACAGTATTTCAGCACATGTTTTGAATAAATTTGCTGTCCCATATACTGTCAATTAAAACCGACCACATGAGGTAAGCTCTATACGGACATTTATTGTTTCCAGAATAGTCATCACGTGAAGTTGAATGCAGGTTTCTTGGAGCTGACATACAATACAGGGAAGATATAGAGAAGAATTGTTCTTTGTCCTCAAGGCCACTTGTCACCTAAGCGGACCCTCCGCGTCCTATTCTTTTTATAAAACCCCAGCCTTTAACTCCTTGTCAGCATCTGTCCTAAGTTACATTTTTCAATGACCTTTGTTCAGTTCAGAAGGTCTGATTCCTAGCTAAATAATATGTCGTTAGAGTCAGTGCCTTGATCACGGCTGTCGTATAGAGCGTACTTTTAAATTATAATATATATTTGCATTATCTGCACCTGACACATCAGGACATATTACTAGTTGCTCACAATCATGATTATTAGGAATACCAAGTGTGTAGGTATATTTGCTGTTTATTCAATGACAATTAGACAGTAAACAGCAATGAAAGACTTGTCAAGCAAATAAAAAGTGCACTTTTTGTCGTTTCCCTAAATTATTTGAAGGAATTTGTAGATTGTTCCCAGCTTCGTATAAGAGTGAATTGCGGCTAAACTCGCCAGTTAGACACCTCTTTCAGTGCCTTCAAATAAACGTACTACGACGTGGCAATTTAAAGAAAGTAGAGTGTGATACTATCACTGCTGATCATGTTCTTAGTCTCCCATGCTGGCCTTTTTGCATGGATTAGCCTCTCACCTACGACAAGGTGACAACCATGATCTTCGAGAGGGGCATCGACCCTCTTCTATTCGAACCACAATTAACTGATATACTTGTCCTAGGCTATTAATAAAAATAACCCAAAGTTTTAGACCAATCGATGAACCCCTCGGTTAATTGATTTTTGAAAAGTCGATATTTTATTTTTTTGGAGTAACAAATACGTGGTCAAAGTAAACTCTGCTACTGAACGTTCTCGATAAGAATCATTTGTGTTCTTCTGTATTCCGTTTTCGTTGTGTAACGGATCAGTTTGTCTTCATGAAGCTGTTGTGTCAATACTGTTGGGTATACTGATTGGTTCATATTCAGCTGATGTGAATGCACGTGAACACATTGGTTTAGCGGCTGCGGCTTTTGATGAACGGTAGGGAAAAAATGTTTCAACCGGAATCTGATAGTGTTTGCAAATTTTAATCTGTATAGCTAAGTAAGCTTCTCTGCACTATTCGGATTGATGTTCAGAAATATGCTCGGTGCATGAAATGATTCGGAGATCGCAGCAAACTTTGCCTACGACCGGTTGGATTTTGGTGAGCTGTCACGATTATTCCGTTTTTTTAGTGTGATGAAATTAATCTACATAAGAATCTCAATAATCACCGTCGCGAGTGTAAGTGAATGCTGTGGTTATGACCACCGAGTCATACCTAAATATCATTTGTGTATTGAACAGAACGAAAATCCGGTGTAAATGTCCGTCGAGAACAAACCGATTGGTACACTGTTTTTGATTGTCCTGGGTGAGCGCTTTCCATTTTACTGACTTATTTGACGTTTTGCTTAAAAGGAATGGAAATTAGTTGTCGAAAAATGCAGCTAACAATATTGACAGCCTTCGCCACAAGAAGTCATAGACTAACAATTTCAAGGACGTAAAATTATTCTGATACATCTTTTTATTCGAATTTTTCGGTTATTTATTTTACCATATAAGGTTAATGTTGATCATACAAATATATAGGAGTTTCGTATATAAATATATATATAAATTGTGTTTTTCAAAAAGATTGATTGGCGAGTAACCAGTACTTATTTATTTATTTTATTTTTTACCTTCACAGTAATATTTCCCAAGAAACTCGATTGAGGGCTACTTGTTTCTTCAAGTGACACACTAAATTATTTAACTACGAGTATGGGGAAGTTTAAGAATGCATGTTTTGCCGCATCCATTATTTGACGTATTTGCTTCTATAGCTGAATATAGGAATAAAATATCCTGTCTTAAGTTGGTTCCTTTTAACAAAATTGCAGATGAACATATATACATACTCTAATTGTCATGTCTTGTATTCTCCGTGCATGAAGTAACGTGCAAAGTTATTTTTCCATTTCGTTTTTAAAACACATAATCTATTCACAGGTCCAGATAATCGATTGATATTTTGATAACGAACAAAAAATTATGCTTCGGCTTAGATTTTTTTTTTACTGTTGAAAAATTGATACAAATTGTGATGTTGACTGATCAAATCTCGTAGTGCATCATGTTCTTCATCTGCAACTAAGCACTTCAAACACATATCTACTAATGGTATTGTATTGTAGTTAGTACAATGAATCTATACTTCATCCTCCCTTGAGAAACCGACTTCCCAACAATAAATGTAAAATAACAGCTGAATATGCGCATTTCATTCGATGTTAAACTTTTGACGAAAGTTGCAATCCGAACAAAACTTAGACACCTAGAATGTTATAACATAAATTTAATCACACCAATAATTGATTTTATACACAGTATGGTATCAGTTTATAACTTTTCTCGTTTCCTCTTTCTTAAGATCCGAAAGTATTCGTTGATTAACTTATTCATCAAGTGGATAATTTATTTGCCGTTTATTTTTGGATTTTCTTTTACTCCCAGTGGGCCTGGACGTTTTAATATGTTTGCTATATTACAGATATGCCACAAATATTATTGTTGCTAATAAAAATACTGGCTATAGTATTTTCCAGGATGCTTTTAATTTGGTTGTGTGAGCGTTAGAATAGAATAGAATAGAATAGAAGTCTATAATTTGTTTTTTAAATATCTCGATGACTAAAAGAGCTACAAACAATGTCAGAAAACTAGAAATGAGAAGAAAATATATTTTTTTCCCATTTATTTACAACTATATTTATTGCTTCTCTTGACATATACGTGTATTTCGTCTACAATGTGCAGACTTCTTCAGTGTCGTATACTAATGACTCGAAATCGTTGGAATTAAATGGAAAATACTAATTTTTCTTCTCATTTCTAGTTACTACTATCCAGCTCAAACTTTCTAGGAAGCAATGTCAGATACTCTTCTTGAATAAAATAAGATTTGCTATCAAATGAACGTTTTTAATAATTTTTACAGTGTGGCCAACATTGTTATTTTAACAGCTGAAGTCTTAAACTGCGTTTTCATCAAAACGCCCCTACTTTTTTCAATTTTGATAGCCCCAATGTGTTCAGCAGACTGTTTTTCATAAGAGACACATATCGAGGAAAAAAAAATTGCTCCGTCATGAAATCAATACGTTTATTAAAGGTTTAATATTTTCAAAATTTGTTTATTCAACCACTCTGATATAGTCTCCAATATTTCATCAAGGCAGATCCAACAGATAAGCTCCGCTTCAATTTTCAAATAATAACTTTTTTCATGGCCTACCGTTTTTTAGTTGTTCAGTCGTTAGAAATAGCATGGAGTGTTCAATAGGGCTGTGAAGAAAATATTGCGTTGGAAATCCACATTGGTCAACTTTACACTTCTCATCGCGGGAACGGCATTTAAAGTGCGTTTCGATCAAAATTTGGTCGACTTAAACTTGACGCATTTCCTTTCATCGTGCCTTAAACAAATTTGCACACCCTCATTTTGAAGTTGTGTGCGTGTAGCATCATGCCGACATTTTGATTTTGAGATTAGCACTTCAGTTATCAAAATGTCGTTGAAGGAAGAGAAGCAACGCATCAAAATTTTGCACGTGCATGGCGAAAATCCAAACTACTCTCACGCCAAGTAGGCCAAATTGTTGAATGTGGCTAAATTAACTGTTGCCAACGTATTTAAAGTGTTCGGTGAACGTTTGTCGATAGACAGGAACGCTGGATCGGGGGGAAATCGGAAGCCGGAGGCCACAGCGACGACAAAACGTGTTTCCCGCTGTTTCGAGCGGAATCCCAACCTCTCCGTCCGAGAAATAAGGTGGGAGTGACGCCTTCAACTGTGTATAAAGCTAGAAAACGTGCTGGACTGTCGACCTACAAGAAAGTGGTGACTCCAAATCGCGACGATAAACAAAACACGTCGGCCAAAGCACGATCCTGAAAGATGTACACAACGATGCTGACGAAGTTCGATTGCGTGGTACAGGACAGTGAAACTTACGTCAAAGCAGACTTTAAACAGCTTCCTGGACAAGAATTGTATACGGCATACGGACGGAGGAGGGTGGCAAATATTTTCAAGCATATTAAACTGTCAAAGTTCGCGATGAAATATCTGATGTGGCAGGCCATCTGCACCTGTGACTTGAAGAGCAACGTTTACATTGCGACCGGAACCGTCAACCAGGACATTTATCTGAGCGAGTGCCTACAAAAACGACTACTGCCTTTCCTGAAGCGACACAACTGTTCCATTCTATTTTGGCCAGATCTGGCATCTTGCCATTACGGAAAAAAGGCAATGGAGTGGTATGCTGGCAACAACGCTCAAATGGTGCCCAAGGACAAGAACCCTCCCAACACGCCAGAGCTCCGCCCAATCGAACAATATTGGGCCATCGTCAAGCGGTTAAGAAGACTCAAAAAGCTGTTGTGGACAAGGAGACTTCATAAAATTTTATGGCAGGTGTTAAACGAACGACCCGGTAATTTGCATTCGGCAAAAAGGAAGCTTAGTTGAATATTTCTCCTGTATTCTGTATAAACTAAACTTGAAAAAGAAAAATAATTTGACATAACAATAAAAACTTTGATCGACTCACATACATTACTGTTTGAAATTTTGATCGGAACACCCTTTAACTGTATGGCAAAATTTTGACCGTAACACCCTTCACAAACAATGGATTGATATTTCGCTTGGCTTCTACGGATCACAAATATAATCAAACCGCCAGTTACGAGTTCCATTCTCTCGTACGGTCGTAGTCTTGCTAATTTTTGTATCATTCAGACAAAGATGACGCAGTTTTACCAGGGGCTGTATGATCAAGAAGAAAATGGAAATAACTTTTGACAGCAGAATTTCCAGCACTTTGGTCCCAAGCTACGCACACGAACATACCCTCAAAAATGCTGTCAAAATAACATCAAAACAAAAACAAAACTTCTAATACCAGAAAGTGCAAGAATTTTTTTTCAAGGTGCACTTCGGATCAAGGGGTTCAACAACAGTGAACAAATTTAAACTAGCTAGTTCCATATTGATTGTTGGTGTTACCATTCAATTAATTCTGGGCATCATATTTTTGTGCGTCCAGCATTTGAAAAGCCTCCTACTCAAATGAACCTCTTAGTCTTGCAATTGAGTCAAATTCACAGTCAAATCAATTAATGTACGGCTGTGGAAAAAAAAAACAATCCTGCATGTTAATCCGGTTTTGGATAAATTCCTGGATAACTCAACGTCAATGTCATCTCAGATGAGATCGAAGTGTACTCAGTTCGAATTAAGCCGTGAAAAATTTTCTCGCGTCATTCTTCCTCGCTATATTTTAAATTTTATTTGAAGTTTACACAAATATATTATAAGTTCTTCAAACGACTCTCAATAGCAAGACTGCCAATAAGTTCATTTTTCTCCGGAGTGAATATATTAGCTTCATTGTTGTGTTTTAGGTATATTTTTGCTGAGTCGGTTCTACAAGAAAATCAGCTGCTTGTGCTCCACTGCGAGGCTGCCGACGATTGTGAAAGCAAAGCATTGGTTGACGAAAAACTGCTATGCGATAGAAGGGCTATGAATTCATCATGAGGTGAAGTTTGCTTCATGATCTCAGAGTGAATACCTCAACTGATCTGAGAAACGATCGCACCGATTTATGATGATAATCGCTGTGGCTACGACTCGAGACGACTTTGAAATCTGGGTGAGCTATTTCCTTTTTTACCTTTGAATATCTGGCAATTTTGCCTATTCATGTCTTTCCAATGAAAAACCACCAGCACAGATTGTGAGTGGCCCTAACAGCATCCTTACTGTTGGTTTAAATCGGTCAAAATCGGCTTTCCAGCACCATTAAAAATCATCTTGTTTTCCCAATGAGAAACCACCATCACACTCTGTGAGTGGTCCCAATAGGATCCTTACTAGGTGACGAACCAACCCCGGAGGCTAAACGTCATCCTAATAAAGAAATAAAAAAAAGCATCCTTACTGATAATTTAAAATCGGTCCAAATCGGCTTTCCAGGATTGTTAAAAAGCATCTTGTTTTCCCAACGAAAAACCACCAACACACTGTGTGAGTGATCCTAACAGCATCCTTACTGTTGGTTTAAATCGATTACCATTGGAAAGCGCTACTTATCTTTAAATATATTACTAGACGTCGCGTGAATTCAGCTTATCGTTAACTAAAACTAGCCCTGCTGTCACCCATTAGAAAAGGTTAGATTAAATCCCAATTTTTTTTTTCTAGGTTTTGGATTACATGCCTCACCAGAAGAACAAAATC
>JASCZW010010244.1:0-37661 GCA_034211315.2 Aedes japonicus
ACGTCTACGGAAAACTTTAAGCGCGTCGGATGCACGGTAAACCTCGGTGCATTGCTGATCCCACCATGGAGAAGGAGGTTTCCTGCGAGATGACGTCCCTGGAACTGGTCGAGTTTGAGCTAGAAGCGCGCTGTCTAGATCAGGTTGGAGAGAGTTAT
Organism: Aedes japonicus; assembly: GCA_034211315.2. Lineage (NCBI taxonomy): Eukaryota > Metazoa > Arthropoda > Insecta > Diptera > Culicidae > Aedes > Aedes japonicus. The sequence goes on from JASCZW010010244.1 coordinate 159, forward strand.
ATTCTTCCAGCGGTGAAAACGCTACAAATCGTTACGGCTTCATCTACTGCTGTCCTAAACTTTGTCAATCGATGTGACGGGTAAGATCATACGTGAAGAACGCTATGTGGAATATACGATATTTGATGAGTATGCGAAGCTTCTTCTCCTCGAGGGGCACCCATAAATTAAAAAAAAAGTAGAATGTATTATAATTGGAGAGTTTCGAGTCGATTCTCGGACCATTGATACAAGTAGCAATTGTATTGTGTAGATGGGTTTCAAATTTATTAACCTTTAATTATGGAATTGCAAACTGTTGTGATTTTGTTAAAAATTCAACGCACGATCTTTTTTTGGCAAACATAGCCAACTGATTTAACTTATCCGAAAGCACAAAACATATCAAAATAAAGAAGTAATTAAATCTAGCGAGAGAACGTCTTTTGATTTTCACATTTTGACATATCAAATTGTAGCTCTTGAACTGAAGTATTGAATCAGGCAGGGCATCCTAGTATAAGCTAAAATCCACAACAACAAAACGATGAAGAAACAATTTATTTAATCACGAATTCGAATCTCACCCCCGGAGAAGTTACGGAAATACCCGAAATGGTATTTGAGTGACTACGACGGGAGATGAACCAGCCCAAGGTTGAAAATCTAAATAATCAAGGAACAAAACACCAAATTTTTTTTTTTTTTTCAATTCCTAGGTCATCAAGATTTTCAGCCCTGGTATGGTTTCCTCCCGTCATAGTCACTCCTTTTGGGTATTTTGTGACTGTTCGAGTGAATTCAACTCGTGACTTTTTAACGTATGAATGTTAACCACTACACCAGGGTTGCCCTACAAAGGAACAATTGACTTTTAAATTTCTACCAACATCAAATAGCCCACAACAAACTAGCAACAGAATCAACTGTGTGCTGCGTTTCCCATCGCCTCGCGCTTGTCTCTATCACCGCATTGATGTGAACGAACGAAAATGTGGTTGTCATGATCATTTTTATTTTCATTTCACTGATGATACAGCTAACACTAATTCATTTACTATAACCAAAATATTTATATATACCATTGATACAAAAATACGTAAATAGGAATGCGGAACCTATCTTGTGCTCAATAAGCAGACCTCCAGTGGAAATCGGTGAATACGCACTGAATACCGAACACTGAGTACACAAGTTATTCACAATTTATTCGTACACTTACCGTTAATCGTTTAAAAACACACAAAACATTCGATTCTGATAATGTTCATCCAGTTTAATACGGAAATGTTGCCACTGCTATGTATCTATTTTAATAATATCACGAAAAACATTAATCCCATCTGTGTACATATGTTAATCGTACTGATTTTAATTAAGAAAAAAATAGAAACAAGTTAACGCTCTTCACTACTTCACCCAGATCATTTGACAGCACTTCACGTGTGTTGGGTAGCATGCATATAAAGGGTGATACGGTCAAAATTTGGTCAAGGGAAAACGCGTGTAAATCGGTGAAATCGTTTATTTAAAAAATCAAATTAAATTTCTTTTTCAAGTTCAATTAGTATAAAATTCAGGAAAAATATTCAGTTAGGCTTCCGCTTTTCCAAATCCGAATTGCCGGGCCTTACGCTTGACCGCTGCCATCAGATTTTGTACAGCCACCTTGTCCACCTTCTTCGCCGCAGAAAGCCAGTTTGCCTTGAACTGCTGCTCGTCCTTAGCAGTTTGTTTGGTCTTCTTTAGGTTCCGCTTGACAATAGCCCAGTATTTCTCAAGTGGGCAGGCTCTGGCGTGTTGGGAGGTTCTTGTCCTTAGGAACCACCTGCACGTTGTTGGCGGCGTACCACTCCATGGCCTTTTTACCGTAATGAGCAAGATGCCAAATCCGACCAAACGGTCCGGAACAACCGTGTTTCTTCAGGAGAAGGCAGCAGACGTTTATTCAAACACTCTTTCACGTAAATTTCTTGGTTGACAGTCCGGGAAGCTATGAAAATGCTGCTTTTCAAGCCACAGGTACAGAGTGAGCTTGCCAAACCAGATATTTCTTTGCGAACTTTGACAGTTTCGTGTGCTTGAAAATATCTGCTACCCTTTCCCTTCCCTTTGCCGTATAAAACTCCTGTCCCGGAAGCTGCGTGAGTCGGCACTGACGTAAGTTTCGTCGTCCATTAGCACGCAGTCAAACTTCGTCAGCATCGTTCGTGTACAGCCTCCGGGATCGTCGCTTCGGCCGTCGTATTTTTGTTTATCATCGCGATTTGGAGTCACTACCTTCTTGTAAGTCGATAGTCCAGCTCGTTTTTGGCTCGATGCACGGTTGTGAACGATCACCCAGCTTATTTGCGGCATCTCGGAGAGATAGGTTAGGGTTTCGCTAGAAACTACCGGCAACTCTTTCTCGTCTCAGCTGGCCGGTTTTCGATTTCCCCCGATCCAGACTTCCTGGCTGTCGACAAACGTTCCCCAAACACTTTAATTACATTTGTAACGGTTGATTATGGCAACTTTTAGCGATTTTGCCAACTTTGCGTGCGAGTAGCTTCTTGCGGATTTTTCGCGATGCGCGAGCAAAATTTTGATACGCGGCTCTTCTTGCTTGGACGGCATTTTGACGACTGAGATCCGAAGGAAGACGTGACCATTTTTCCCTCAGAAAACCACGCTCGCTGGGATTCACAGACCCATCCAGAGCAGTCACGTTACCACTACACCACGACCGGCATATTGGACAGTTGTCGAACAAAAGTTGAAGAAAAATGAAAATGTGAGTCAGGATGCAACAGAGTTGGTGTAACACAAAAAATCCGCTCAGGTTAGTCAACAGAATGTCGAAGAATAGTTAGTTTTTTTTTGGGGGTCCGATATCAAATTACTCAAGTGTTAGTACTCTAAATGTGTATGCCGAATAGTGAGTCTGCTTTGCGCATCGGCTGTGAACGGTCGTGTAAATTCTTTGTTGTGCACTGTTCTATTATCAAAGCGCATTATCTATTGTTCAGCGGCGCGATTGTTCAGTGAGCGATAAAAATAACAATATATTGACAGGTGATATATGTTATTTGTTGTGTTGATTTATGGTTTTTACCCGTACTATTGGTTTACCAAGTAGCCGAATCACCACATTGATTTTTTTTCAATGAAAATAGTGAGATATGATTGTGATTGTACTGAGATCGAGTGGCTTTGGTCATTATGAATAGGCTAGTTAGTTACGACTTAGTTCACCATATGTTTCGTATGACCTTGATGTCGGTTTTGTTATAGGGCATAGCGCGTTATCTATTGTTTCCGGTCATTCATAGTTTGGTGGCGTGAGTGCGTGTTCGTGGCTTTGTTGCGAACTGCCTTTACTATCGGGCATAGCTCGGTATCCTTTTTTTTCGAAGCATTTGTGTGCGCTCTCGAACTGAACAAGCCGCTTGGTACATAAAGAGTGTTCTTTCTGTTGTATACGGAAAAGTTCTGATGCCATTATATGGAACGGCTTCAGTGAGAAACTGAACGGACGCCTGCGGAGTAGGGTAGAGGCGGATGTGAGGTAGTAAGTGCTCTCAAGGACAGGGAGCAATACAGGTAATTGTTACCCATTGTATCTATATAAATAAAATTTATTTTCAGTTTCCTATTGTTTGTTGCGCGAGTGATCGAGTGAGCATGAAAGGTCACGGTTCGCTGGGTAAGATGAGTCGGCGGTGAGTACATAATTAATTGTGATCCAAATTATTCGTTCGCCATGCTCGTCGGGCCACCCTATCTTGGAACAAATAAACCACTGTCGCATTTTTAAGTGACTACAGCGGCATCCGTACTGATGGTGTAGATCGGTCCAAGTTGGCTCTCAGGCGTTGAGATGAATCGACTTGTTTTCCTTATGAAATACCTCTATCACAGTCTGTAAGCGGCCCCAATACCATCCTTACTGTTGGTTTCAACCGGTTCAAATCGGATATCGGTACTAATTTTCAAATACACTAAGGTTTTTTTTTGCACGGGGGATACGTTGCACTTTTAGTATGGAACCGTGTAAAAAAAGAGTAAATAGAGTTGATAAACTCTTATGCTTAAACATTTTATATTGCTTCAATTTTGTTTCTATGCGTTACCTTTCCATGCAATGTTCAAAATACAGTTTTTAAAGTTTTGAGTATTTACATTTTTTTGAAAAACTGCCATATGATTACTTTTGACTCAAAACGTAAAATGTGAGTTGAATGAGGTCGATAAGTTGTTCCGTTCTGGAGTTATGGCCGAAAACAACCCGTGTAAAAAAAAACCGTGCAAAAAAAACCTTAGTGTATTTCACTTGACATCTTATCGTTAACCAAAACAAACCCTGTTGCTACCTAATCTTGTTATCCAACATTCCAGTGATTTCTCGGGGAAGTCCAATAAAGCGAGTATCACGTCAACATATTTCCTTCCATTCCTTACTTCCCGAGCAGGACCGAATAGCTTGATAACTGACCTTGGTATTAAGGAGCTCAGATTAAGAAGTAAAATACCTGAGGATAATACCATAAAATTGTTCCTACAATGTTATGCGAATACCAAATTGAGGTAAAACAATACCAAAATAGTACCTCTAAGGTATTCCAATCTTTTCAAAATAACAAGTTTTATCATTCGAGAGATATTTTGCTTGCAATTCTAAGGTATTTTATCTCTTTATCTGAGCTATTTAATACCACGGCCAGTTATCAAAATTAGGTATTCATATGTTGTTGTCTCCTGCTCGGGTTAACCTGCATTCGCACGGGCCCAGCGCTGGTATTGCCTTAGTTTGAGATCACCAGTTTTTACTCATTGAAGATGTATGTTAGTCCCAAGCATCATCTGTTGGTTCTCTTGCAGAAACGGAGTAGCAACCTCAGGCGGTCAATCATGCTCATGCTTATGCTCATGCTCATGCTCTTAATGCGACGCCGAATAGTTTCCCGAGAAGTCAATTCTTTGTGAAAATTTATCGATAAAGGAATTTAAGGAGTATTGATCCCTTTTTCAATACAGTGGAGTACGGCACACGGTAATGATTTGAGTGCATTTTTCTTATGAATCACTTTGTGCTCAAATTTTCCGTGATGATACCAACATATATATTTGCCTCAAACTTCAATCCACAGTCGGTAAAAAACGTTGAATCTAAATTGTGCAGCAGATCGGAGATTATTAACGTTCAAAATCTTACGAATCTTATAGAACTAATCTTATCTTATAAATTTTGAAACAGGCCTTCTACTTTGACAGGCTAGACCTAGTCCTACACGAGTAGGAACGAACAACTTGATAACTGGCCTTGGTAGATGAAGAGGTAAAATACCCGAGGATAATACCATAAAATTATTCCCACAATGTTATGTGAACACCAAATTGAGGTAATACAATACCAAAATAGTACTTTTCTGGTATTCTCAGGTATCCTAAATAACAAGTTTTGTTATTCGAGAGTTATTTTGGTTGCAATTCTGAAGGTATTTCAGGTATTCTACCTCTTTATCTGAGCTCTTTAATACCAATGTCACCCGAGCAGGAGACAACAACATATGAATACCAAATTTTGATATTGATAACTGGCCGTGGTATTAAAGAGCTCAGATTAAGAGGTAAAATACTTAAGCAAAATACCTAAAGGTGCCGCCACACGGAGCTTGAAATCTATATTATAGTTCACTATAACATAGCCGTGATAGATATCTATGTCATAGTTCTATGAGATACGAGAAACAGTTTTGCAAAAATATGAGCTATGAAGTTATAGTAGCTATGTAATAGAAATCTTTTACATAGCGCTATAAAGTATTTTTTCCGCTGTACACACGGTTGATTTTTTTCGTGGTCACATTTATTCAGTTGTAAGCTTCTTAAAAATAAAAACCGGATATAATCATGGGCACATTCGGTAGCTATGAGCAAAGAAAGAAAAATATTGCTGCAGTTGCTTCGTATATCATACTGAAAAGGCGGATTAAACGAAAAAACCGCAAAGTCTGGACAAAATCGTGAATCGCTCGTCGTGAAGGCTTGGAAATTGAGGCGAATCTGCAGAAAGAACTAGGTGATGAAGATCCGGATTACTATCGTAATTTCGTCAGAATGACAAAGACAGACTTTCAGTATTTGCTGGAGAAAGTTTCGGCACTAATTTTTAAGCAGGATACCAATATGCGTAACGCTATAACTCCGAAAACGAGATTGGCATTGACTATGAGATATTTGGCTGCAGGTAAAATGTTTTTGTTACAAAGCAACTTTGATTTAGTTTATTTGAAAATGCTACTAATCGAGACAGTGGATGCTATTTACGTACCGTTGAAGGACGAATTTCTCAATCAGTCAATGTTTAGAAGTCTAGAAAGACTTATTTGATTAAGGTACTCCAGGGAAGTTCTTCAAATGATTTACAAGGAAGTTCTTCAGAGGAACTTCAGAGAAGTTCTTCAGAGGAATTTCAGGAAAGTTTTTCAGAGGAACTTCAAGAAAGTGTGTGTCCTTCATAATTTTTTGCTTTCACGAGAGAGTTGTGAATTGTACGCTCCTCCAGATAAATAAAAAAAATATTGTGTTGATCTAAAGAAGAAAACGAGTTTCAAGTCATATCGCGTGTTTACGACGAAGTATGACAGAGGCTTTCAGGGGAGACTAGTCAGGTACCCATCGTATCGGGTTCGTTCTTTTCGGTCTCTTTTTTAAATATTTCGTTCTTTTCGAAGAACCGCGAAGAACGATATCCTCAGCTTATGGAATTTTCACAAATTGGGGAAAATGAGGTCTTTTTCAGTTGTTTCAAGCCATGAACCTCGTCAATCTATGGTAGAATTTTGTACGGTGTAAGACCAACAAATCTGTGTCATTGGATTCCGGTTTAGTTGATCATTTAACCACTTGAGGCGCTTCACTTTCGAGTTACTTTAAATGGGTGCTCTAGAATAAGGGGTAATTAGTTCTATCCTAGTATATCTCGAGAGTCTCGTCAGTTAGGACATATAAGTTTTCTGTAAACTTGTCATAGTGGTAAAGACTTCGTAAAGAAGATCTCATAAGTTCTGAATTCACTCACTCCACTGCGCAAATGTGGTCCAATTTGTTATTATTTCTATTTAAGACGTTGTTTGCTTCGGCAAACTTGTTCTAGTGGTAAAGCCCTCTAGGATAGTGGTCATTAAAATCGGAATTCACTCTCTACGCGGCGCAGATATGCATGTGAGCTCCAGCTGTATCTTGAGAGCCGAATCAGTTAGGATATTGCTCCCTTAAGCAAATTTGTTCAAATGACATAGTCCATCTGGATAGTGACCGTATACGTTCGAACTTCAAAAGAAAAACCTTAAAATATCATAGTTTTAAACCTAAAAATTAAATTTACCTTATCGTCAAACGAATTTTATCGTCTCAGACGAGGAAACATGTGTTAAGATATGAATTAAATGATGTAGAAAATCCAAGTCAGGCTAGTCTCTACAAAATCATGCAGGTTCAATATTTATATTATTTATTGTGCTTAACTAATGGGGACCGTCCATAAAACACGTTTTTTTTTTTGGAAGGAGTTGGCCAGAACACATGCTCTATATTATTTCAAAATAAATGTATGATAAAGAACCAAAAATTGATTCTTTTTCAATATGTGAACATGTGGCTTAAGGAATCCCTTAGCTCTATCAAAACTGAAGGAACTTTGAAAAATAACATTGATTGATTGGCAAGTTACTTCATACAATGTGTTAGTTGCCAGTAAAACAAACAAGAAATAATATAAATACGAAGGGGCTCTTTGGTCCCGATACCATAAAAACCAAGAAAAACAAGTTAATATGTTTTCATAATAAGTATTGCAATTTAGGTGTAATTTGGTATTTTTTTTTCCTTAACAGTATAGTTGAGTACTATTCATTTGCGTGTTTGATTGATAGAATCGGCCCAGTAGTTCAAAATTTATGAATATCTAAAAAAATGATCACTATAATGAAATGATGAAATGAAATGAAAAGAAATGATCACTATAATGACGAAATAAATAATTACGATTATTATACTTATTTTTTTCAATCATATATGTATTATTATTAAGAAACAAAACTAAAAAATATTACATAATTCAGAGAGATCGTATATTTTTAACAATGGTACTTCATTCATACATGGACTTATTCATTTATTAATTGACTCATGTTTATTTGTCTATTTATGATTCATGTTTGTTTATTTTTATTTTTTTATTGACTGGCTGAACCCAGTGCGAACTATGCTACGTTTGCCACAAAATGAATTAAAATGTAATAGAACTGACGTGATTATCGTTGTGTTTTTTCGGATTGAGTTTTGTTGAACTGTTTGTATGGTTTTTATTTTTGTATTTTTGTTTTTATATTTATTATTGTTAATGTTGCTTTGCTGCATTTCCATTTTCAATTGACAATATACATGAAAAATAGGAAAAAAATCTTTTCTGTTTCTATATACATCAATTATTTCCTGCAGAAAAACATAGGTGTGTGCTAGGGTGTGTGTTTTTAATTGAACCCTAGAATCGGTAGTTTCTACCATGGTTTCCCTTTCTGTATTGAAACATTTCATAGACATTTTTTTATCGTCCAGCTACGCCTTATTTTGTCGGTTTGAACGTTATTTTCTCTTGCATAACCGTAGATTAACTTCTTGTTCTTAATGTAGCACCCAAAGTAGCTAAAGCAACTCTTGACTAAAATTGGAATTTGTGTTTCATTAGAATGAGAGCCCCCCTCCCTTTTATAGATGGGGAATGGGTATCGAACCACCATAGCAATATTTCTTGCCTTCAAAAACCACAACTTGTCAAATTTGGCTCCATTTGGATGGGCTCCAGAGAAGGGAGATTTCTCAAACCACAATAGAAACATTTCTTGCCTTTAAAAACCCCTACGTGTCAAATTTGGCTCGATTTACTTGATTATTTCTCAAGTTATGCAGTAATGTCTGTTTTATTTGTATGGAAGCCAAACCCCCCCTCCAATAATTTAAGATGTAGACGGTTTCTCGAACTGCTAGAGAAATAAATCCTGCCTTCAAAAACCCCCACATGCCGAATTTGGTTCCAATTGCTCGATCACTTCGTTATACAGAAATTTGTTATTCATTATTCAGCTTAATCAAGCGGAATTTCTTTTGCTGATCCATTTTTGTTCTTAAATTACCGTGAAAACACAAACCAGCATAAAATTCAAACAAAAAGCTTCGACCAACAAACTATGAACTATTCCGTCCGGATGGAATAGTTCATAGCCTACTACTATAGCATAGAAACTAGCGCTAGCTTGTACACACGACAACGGGCACGGCTCTATATCATAGCGTAAAACTATCGCTTGCAAGTCATAGCTATGAGCTATCACTATATAGTTTAGTTGTTCCTATGAGCTATTACATAGTTTTCTAGCATATAGCTCACTATATACTAGAAATAGCTGCCGTGTGGCGGCACCTTAAGAATTGCAAGCAAAATATCTCTCGAATAACAAAACTTGTTATTTTTGATACCTGGGAATACCTTAGAGGTACTATTTTGGTATTGTCTTACCTCAATTTGGTATACGCATAACATTATGGGAACAATTTTGTGGTATTATCCTCAGGTATTTTACCTCTTAATCTGAGCTCCTAAATACCAAAGTCAAATATCAAGTTATTCGGTTCTGCTCGAGCAGTAATCAAGATCAAAATTAGATATTCATATGTTGTAGTCTCCTGCTCGGGTACCTAAGAATGCAACTTTGTAGTGTGTTGTTTCACCGTTCAAGCATGCTTAAGCCATTATTGCAAGCAATGCACTACTCCAAGGAAAACCTCCCACCATAGTTTGATGAGCATACTGACAAAAGCGCCAGCGGTCTCCCTCGAGTGATGATAAACGACGGTAAATTATTCACAACAGCCACACGGAAAGAAATTTGTTTTGAAATTCTACCACGTTTCGCTAAAAAGTTACTGTTAAGCGAAACTGAATAAAAAAATTCAATGGAAGTACTCAGCGCTTGGTAAATGATTCTTTCCGTGCATGTCAAGTGGCGTTCTCGTGTTCAACGATGCACGAATACTGGAAGGGCATGTGAAGTTTTCCCCCCACCACGTCCACTTTTGCTTAGGGGTTGCACGGGATACTGCCATGTCAAGCAGAAAAGAACTCGCTTGCTCGTTTTATTTTTTGCTCCACTCGCCCCTCCTAGATCCATCTTGAGAAAACGATCTTCATAATGTAATTAGTTTTTTCTACCCGCAGATTTGACGTTCTTTGAGCTGTCACTCGAAAAGTCTGACACAGGAAGATTTTCCCCTACAACAAGTTGCCTTCCGGGCGGGTGAAGTTATGACGTGAAAGTCAATTTACAATCCGCCGGTCGGTCGGTGGCGTAGGACGCAGAATGGGATGTGACACTAAACAAAATATACTCCCGCGCACTGCAACATTTGAAGAGTACTTCCAGCTGGTTATCCAATGCTGGGTGGTTGATGGGCGTTCGTGATAACGGTCCACGTGGAATGTGAACATCTCCCGAGCTGAAAGGTCGATAAAGCACACGATTTGCACTCAACCGTGACGGCGAAGAGTGGAATGGAGAAAAAAAAAGAGCAAAGGAACAATTTTCAATAATCTTCTTATCGATTTTCACTTAGAGGATGCTTAAAAATTGCTTACGACTCCCTAAGTTCCCACTGTCCGCACAACGATCTTGTTTCAAGCATGGCGACAGTAAGAAAGAGGAAATGAGGAAAATTTTGCCTCAGCTAAGTTCACCGAGTTACTAAACGTTCCCGAACTCTCGGAGCACCGACGTGACGACGCCGTGTTTGAGCGAAGATTAAAGAACTCGTAAATTGTACTTAAGTACGCCGGCTGTCTGCTGCTAATGGTTGCTTGTGGAGGCAGCCCAGCCCAGGTAGCACAGCAGCACTTGCAAATTGAGTCTTTCGGTGAGATTATGGTAAATTACGACGAGTGCCAGCGTTGCTACAGGTAATGATGATGGGAAAGCTCACACTTGCCACCCATTTTGATCGATGATTGCGTTTCGGAAGGGGGCGGGAATTTTCCTGTAACCCAAGAAGATGAAAATCAAAAGTTGTTATGACGCAGGCTTTGTTGTATTGTTTTCGGTTGCGTTGGTGTGGCAGGAGTGGTAAATATTTGCAGTGACTGTTGGCGTTTAAGATCTACGGGGGTTGTGTTGCTGCCGTTTATTACTGTACCGTTCAAATTAATCATTGTAATTAAAATTAATCGCTTTAGTAAGCGACAGCTTGGTTTCATGACAGTGATATTAAGTCATTTTGTCGAAGGGCTTCGTCTTTCTTTGTAAAACCGTGACGAGTCATTTCTCAAACGGCAAATTGAGGAATATAGCAGATTGTCAAGTGAATGTAAATTATGAAAGTTGTTTGTTTGTGCAGTAGTTGTAGGAACTTTTATTAATTTACTCACAGAGACAGCATTTTCCAGCTCATGCGTACATCTAAGAGTTTGGTTGAGGATCAGAAGAGAAATTTTAAAGAAAAACGCCTGTAAAATCGTGTCCACAAAGTGTCAAGCCGAAAAGGTCTATGTCGATAACTGCCACTGCTACATAATCCTTATTGTACTTTATCTTACCAGCCTGTTTTAAAGTCAATTGACCTCTGCCGATCCAAGGCGTTGTCTCCAAAGTATATGATCCATGGTCGTACTTCATCAGCCTTGTATCTTGGTTCGTTTTTGAGAACTATTTTTACAATGTTACAACGTGTCCAGCCTACCGTACTCGACCGAATTTTACAGTGTAGACGATAGGAAATTCCCGTAGCCACTGATGCAATTCTAGGTAGATTCACCTCTTCGATGTTTCGTTTAACGTTTATACTGAGCCGTAGCTTTTTTTTTAACAAAAAGGATGCGTAGTAAAGACTGACTGAAAGTAAATTGGTACGCCCCTCGAAACCTACTAGCACGCCTCTAGTGTTGGAAATCAAAAATCTTTGGCAGTAGTTTGTTTACTCTTCTCTCTAACCATTGGTGCATGTTTGATCCTAGGACAGGACCTGCCAGCTGTTAGTGCAAAAACAAGACCATTATTTTGTCAAAAAAGACCGTTTTTTATTGGTCGCTTTGACAACCACCTCTACCGCCTCCTTCGAGTTAAGTAACAAGAAGGCAGTTTGTTGTTGGTTTAGCGGTGTTGCTAGTAGTCACTGCTTTTTCACTTTCTTCATTTGTGTCAACTAGAACAACAGATAAATTGTGGTCGCAGTGACGTGTCACATCCGGGTCTCCATTTTCATCGGTTCCCGAGAGATCCAATCGTTCGCCGAAAGTGGGTGAAGGCCTGCATTGGGAACGCATGCGACGAAGACATTCTCTTGCTCAAGATTTCTCCCCACAGCAGAATTTGTAGCGTAAGCATCAATGAAATTCAATGAAACCTTATCAATTAACGTTTAGTTTGATGCAGGTTCATTTCCCGAACGACAATAGAAATGTTTTTAATTACTTTATTTTCAATGGGATTACATACTGTGTAAACATATCTGGCAACACTGGAGCGACCCCCGTATCATAGCAATCATAAATTTATAAGAGGTCATCTCTCTCTGAGCTGGCATGTTCTGTCCTAGGTTGGTCAAATAAGTCGATTGCGTTCAGAAATAACATCAAATGGAACTCGAAAGAAGAAAGTTTATTGTGCACACAAACCTGGAAGATTCGAAATAGTCCGGTTCCGAGCTGCCTAAATTGCTGAAGATGGCTAAATTGCTGAAGAAAACAATAGTTTGTTGAGTGCTCAAAACCTAGAACAAAACCCTGAGCGAGAAAAGGAATCAATGGACCTACGATAAAACTGGAACCAGGGACCGTCAGCTGCGCAGCAAGGTGCTGAGATGCGTTAAAGTCAACCCCGATCTTCGAATCCGAGATGAGGCCAGAAGGTACAACGCCAACTTTCAAACGGTGCGGAACATCCAGGGAAGGACACTTGTCGTACAACGCCAGTAAACATCCAAACAGGCACATGAAGCATAATTCCGTGGTCGAAAAGCGTTCCTGGCTCTTGTAAGGAGTGTATCGAAAATAAGCTATCCACAAACTTTCTTTCGAATTATGAAGAAAACCGATATTTTATTCATACAAAAAATTGATCCTTTATTGTACGAGGTTAAACTTGAACATAATGAAGACCGGATGAAATTTAAGTTAATCCTTCACGAATTTTCGAACTTTGGATCGAATGCTTTTCATCAAGTTCCAGACAAGTGTTGCATCGCATTTTTTGGACGCTTGAGCCCAAATTTTTTCGAACTCCTGCATGTTCCCAGCTGCCTTACCAGTCTTCTTGAAGACCCTCTTCACGATTGCCCAGTAACGTTCGAGGGCAATTTGGTGGATTGATATTTTTCTCAACGAAATCTATACCCTTTTCCGCAAGCCAATTGAGAGTGGTTTTGGCATAGTGAGCCGACGCTAAATTCGGCCAAAACAGTGGAGGTGTACTTTGCTTCTTATATAAAGACAAGAATCTCTTCTGGAGACACTCAGATCGATAGATTCCCGCATTCATAGTTCCGGTAGTGAAAAATATGGTTGACTTCAAACCACAGGAACATATTGCTTGCCATACCAGTACCTTTCGACCGAATTTCTCCACTTGAGTCGACCTGTCCGCATCGCTCACATCCTCCCCAACGACGGCAGTAAAGTATTGTGGACCTGGAAGGCTTTTTGAGTCCTCCTTTACATAGGTCTAATCGTCCATCAAAACGCATGCATCCGGACGCAGCAAAAGACGCGAATACAATTTCCGGGCCCTTGTTGCTGCTCGTTTCTTCTGTTCTGCACTTTGTTTCGAGATTTTCTGCTTCTTGTAGGTCTTCAGGTGGTTTCGCCTCCTGATACGCTGGATCATTCCGACACTCGTTCCTGCTTTTTTGGCCAAATCACGTATTGACATTGATTTGTTCTTCATGATTAGAGATACCACTTTCTGCTCCAGTTTCGGGTTGGAAGAACCGGGTTTTCTGCCTCTTCCTGGTAGCTCATCCAAAGAATAGTGTTCCCCAAACTTATTAATGATGGTTTTAACACTCGCCTGATGAATTCCAAACCGCTTCGCCAATTTTCGCATAGTAATACCCTTCTCACTTATCCATGTGTCCAGAACCTTAATTTTCACTTCCATTTCAATACGCGACATTTTGAAAACGCAGAATTTGAACCGCACAAACAAGTAAACAAAAGAAAGCTGACAGTCAAAGGCACAGCATGCAATGTTCAGAGCATAAGAAACCATCACAAATACATGCGTACAACGCAAATGTATGTGGATAGCTTATATTCGATACACTCCTTATGACCGTGTTTTGACAAAACACAAGGGCTGCACTTTGATTGATGACGAAACATACGTAAAGCTTGATTTTAAGCAGCTTCCCGGTCAAAAGTTTTACATTGCAACTGAACGTGGAAATGTGCCGGGAAGATTCAAGTTCACCAAAAAGGCCATAATTTGCAGTTGTAGCCTGAAAATGGAACCGTTCGTCACATCCTCGACGATGACACTATGTATTCTACCATGTATTCCAGTTCATCCGCTTGCATAGAGGCAAAGTAATATTTTGGCCCGATTTGGTCAGCTGCCACTACAAGGTGCTGCCAACAAAATCGATTTTGTCCTCAAGCTATTGAATCCACCGAATTATCCGGAATGTCGACCAATCGTAGAAAGAATGTGCTGATTTCGTGTCCGTTTCCAGTGTGCTCCGTGAAGAGGAAGGTTTGATATCTCGTTCGAACTGGAGAAATGTAACCATCTAATGCTGTAACTTTGAAGTTATAATAAAAGTACTGCAAAGCAACCATTAATGGACTTTTGAAACTTATTGAATCTTGAACTACAGGTCTTTTTGTGCGTTCCAATTCACTTTTAGTCAGCCTTGAAGCTGGTCTCGAGCTCTCGTATCGTGTGCAATACGAAGAGGTCAGTGATATAAATCTCGATCAATGCTGACCAGTGGCGATCAGTTAGGACTACCTAATGAGAAATCAGATAGTCTCATTTGGATCACGTTCTGATATTGCCAGGCATACCGTGTGGAAGTAGTGCGCCTCCCCGCGGTTCACCTTACAAACGTTAAGCTCCCCTTAACGGATAAATGAACTACAACGGAAGAAGCGCCAAATGGCGCGTGATCTGGCAGGAAGCCGTAAGCGGTCGTAAGATGGGGAACAGGGACGATCCTGGGGACGCCCCCAGGCATTCCAACCCCGGTCCTTGCCTTGGCTTTCTCCATCGAAGGAAGGACCCGATGACGTAAGGTTCGTCAGTTGCCGTAAGTGGTCGGGCAGGAAGATCGCGGTGATTTGGCTTGGACGTCCCGAGCCCTGCTTGGATCCAGTAGCCTCTCGATCGAATTAGCGTCAGGTCAGCGCAACTAACTACTATCGACACAGTGGTTGAGTAAAGCACACTAGCCCCTCCCTGTAGTAATACCGAAAGGTAGGTCCGGTGAGGGCCGGGGGCTCGAGACACAGGTGGGTTTTTAGTTGATCGAGGAGGTAGTGCCCTCATCCCCACACCCTAATTTATTCAGGAGTCTGTTAACAAAGTTTCCATCTCATCTAAAAACAGACGTTCTGTTGTCCCCCGCCGCCGTAGATCTGTCCCATGACCAGCTTTCCAGTATCCCAAACCATAACGCTGTCAGAGTGATGGAGAGATGGACGGCCCAGCCGAACATCCGTAACCACGTGGCATTGATAACGGCATAAAAGGGGCTAGAGACAAGGCGATGGTGATGAATAACGAATTCCGATAGCAAGGTCATTCCGATAGCAAGGTCGCCAAAGATGAACGAGAGGGTAATCCTCAACAGACTGACAAAATCCACGGAGGGTATAGGTGGCCTTTCTAAAAACCAGTTTGGCTGCCGAAAAGTGAAGTCGATGGTGAATGCCATTCGGTCCGTCGCAAAGACGGCTGAAGTGGCAATCTAATGCAAGAGGCGAGGGGTCCGCTACAGTGGTCACCTTTGAAGTGAGAAATGCGTTCAATAGCACCAGTTGAGTGGCTATCGCCGACTCACTCCAACGCCTACAGCTTCCTGGGTACCTATAGAAGATTTCCAGAATCGATTATTGGTGTACAACACTGAGTTTGGCCAGAAACGTGTTCAGATCACCGCAGGCTTCCCACAAGGTTCGATCCTGGGTCCAGTGCTATGGAACATGATGTACGATGAGGTAATACGGCTTGAGTTCCCGAACGGGGTGAAGATTATCGGTTTTGCAGACGACATCACCCTAGAGATATGTGGTGAATCTATCGAAGAGGTGGAGCTACTGCCTCGCATTGGTATTGTGGATAGATGGAATAAGTTTCAGGAAACTGGAGCTAGTCTATCATAAGACTAAGGTCACACGGCTATTTTTAAAGGCTACCAAGCTACCCTAATGCAGGGTAGGCAAGGAAGGGGACTAACCCTTGACTAAAAGGAGCGCGCACTTGATCGGATACTGCATTGCAGAAAAGATCTCCGCCCAGTTTCAACTGCTTCTATTCAGTTTCAGAGCCTGCCGTACCCTAATGGAACTATCATTATCTTCTCTTCATATCATTGGTTCTGGCTGATGATAACTCTAGTCGTAGAATCAACTGCTTCCTATTCTTGCGAGCAAGATCTTTCAACGGTAAGGCGTGACATAGGATTTGGATATGATTAGGCGAACGGTGACCGATCCGTCGGAATTTTCGCACCTCAGGTATAGACCAGCACTTGCTTCGGTGCATCATAAAAACCATGTTGTTTTACGGATACTAAACTCCTACTTAAACCGATCCATCTAGGAACAGAAATGCCTCGAGAGCGTTGGCGTTACGAAGAAACTCGTTCCAAAAAGACTGAAAGTTTTCCGGCAAGGCTTCATCCCAATCCGTCTTCTGCTTCCAAAACTTCTGAAGAAATATTTTTGTCGGTACAGTAATCGGACCAAGGAGCCCCAATAGGTCGAAGATGCGTGCGGTGTCAACAGCTCGCTTGGTGATTATTCGCTTACCGCTACATCGTGGTACGGTGAACTTGAACCGTCGTCAACAGGTTCCCATGTAAACCCAAGTGTCTTGACAACCGACTTAGAGGAATGGAGATCTAGAGCTATGCGATCGTCTCGAAGGGACTGTTGACAGCAATTTGCTGATTTTCGAGCTCCACTTTCCCAGTGTGAAGCCTGCTAAATTTGTCAACGATATTAGTAAAGGTTTAAGGTTTCCCTACAAAAAAAAACAGTGTTTTGCTCTAACTTTTTTAATTCAAATTTTCCAACAATGTTGTCTCCGGATGATTTTTAAAACTTAAAATGATGACGTTGAAACCTTGTCAATATGTCTAACCGTTAGGGGGCAATTAGCGATTTTCTTATAAAATTATGCTCTTTTCAAATGTGTACTACTCAAATTAAAAATATAATTTCTAGTTTTCAGATATTATATGCAATAATAAAAATCATTTCAAATGATGTCAAGAAATATTTGTTTGGTTTGCCCCAACTAGCAAAATCAACATTTGAAAAAGGCCTGTTTTGTTTACAAAAACCATGATAACTTTTGTTCTAAATACGATAGAGACAATCTTAGCACAGCAGAACTTGTAACTTTTATTGTCCTAAAATCAATACACAGTCAATTTTGTTGAAAAATTTGAAATAAAAAAGTTACAGTTACAGTTACAGGAAATAATGCTCTGATTCGGTCATATCAAAAGATACCGAAAAAAAAGTTCAATCAAAGCTACTTGAAATTATTTAATCTACAACTTGTTTGAAGAATGTATGCGTTTATTTCTGCAAATAAAAAAGCTAAATTTCCGTTTTCTCTGAACATAAGGACCACCCTAGTTTTCATTCTCACCAAAAGAAGCGTTTTGCTCCAAAACATCAAACTTAGGCTGAAAATGTTTGAAAATGAAAAACTTAGGCTGAAATGGCTGAAACTTAGTCTGAAAATGTTCTCCAGCTAAATTTGCATTCTGGATCACTGTGCCTTTCCTGCTTCTGAGCTGTCAGTTTCGATTTACAAATCGTCTACGTAAAAATCTTTCCGAACGATCTTAGAAGTCTCAGTATCCGATGATTCTCCAGCTACAGCTAACTACTGAAGATACTTAGTATTGTGCCGGTGCTGTTCCCTTGGAGACCGTGGCTAGCTCCTACGTTGTTATCCGTTGCCAAGGAATCCTACGTTGAATCCTTCCATAGAATCCACTGGAGTTTTTGGTCGACTTCCGCTACGTTCATCATGCGGTACATTCTGGCGATTTCCGCAACTAGAACGCACACCCAAAAGCGATAAGGCATAATCAAGGCTAGCAAATCGTCTGGCACCACAGTTCCAGCCAATAATCCATCGTTCAAAGACACCCCAGTTGAGGAGCAACACAAGGCATCAAAGACGACTCTCAACTTGGTCGTCGTAGTTTCGGGCTTGAGTATGGTAGGATAAGGTATATAGTCGACGTCGACCTCAGGCATGTGACCCATGGATAGGTATGTGTGGATTAATTCCATGTAAAGAGGCTTGAGCTTGTTGTTCGCTGTGAACCGTCTCTCCATCCCGTGATGTTGCAACGCAATGGCCTTGACATCTCCTAACTGGCTGAAGATATGTTCCTTTTCGAGAAGAGTAATGACAACTTTTCTTCACAGTTTCGTATCTTCATCTTATCGCTAATCGTCCCTTCAACTAACAACGTCTCGGATTGTGGCATGAAAAGAACTCCCAGAACTTCACCACGAGTTTTTTCAGGTCAAGCGAGGAGTAGGAGTGCGTGACTGACGTCTGTACATATGTAAGCTATTTGCATAAACACACTCGAATACAACCCATCCTAATACTGTTTATGTAGCATATTCTTGGAGAAGCAGGTCGTAGCAGTACTCTACGCCTTTCATGATGTCAACCAGACCTTATATGTGAAATTCAAGATCCGCTAAGAAAACCCCGTTTGAACTTGACAGTTCCTTAACGTTGACTGGATGTATCGGCAACATAGTGGTCAGCTTAGGAAGTGCATGATACTCGATTGTGACGACGAGTAAACGTTTGCCGGTGATATATCAAGTTACCACAGGGCATATGCGGTGGCAACCGGTAGTTGGTTGCGGAAAAGTCAGGAAGCAAAACAAAAACAAATGTATCAACCATACCATTGTTAAGCGAATTATGGTTGGAAAGAATTGTTCACGAGTGAAAGATTGTTTGATCTAAATTTGCGAGATTAGTGCAAATAAAAAGTGAATTCTCTCGAACATTAATTGTAAGTAGACTATTTTTGCGTAGGAGAATAGTTTATTTATATAATTTGTAATACCTATCAGGTTATTACTA
Source organism: Aedes japonicus (assembly GCA_034211315.2). Classification (NCBI taxonomy): domain Eukaryota; kingdom Metazoa; phylum Arthropoda; class Insecta; order Diptera; family Culicidae; genus Aedes; species Aedes japonicus. The sequence continues at coordinate 19,520 of JASCZW010010244.1, forward strand.
CTTACACGATCCGCCCGCAGTACAGGAATTAATACAGCAAGAAACTGATAATTGTAAGTAGAATAGTAAATATTGTTGATTTGTGAAACTAAAATAAAATTAAATTACAGCTAAACCTGATCCCTACAAACTGCGAGTTTTTAGTACGGGACTGCTAAGAAACGGTTCTACACTGGATGTTCTTAGAATACGACGAAATGCGAAACAACCGTAGAGCTATCATCGCTTCCACCTTCGTCGGTGATTTCACAAGAGAGCGTCCGATTACTTGCTGTAGCAGGAAAACTATGAGTATCGGTAAGCTTTAGTTTTTGCGACAGGCTTGTTGTCAGTATTTCGAACACTAATCCAAGCTAGTAAGCTAGCAAGAGTATTATCATATCTCATATCATACACATGAATAATTGCTGTCCTTAGTAATACTGAACTATAGGAAGTATGCATAGGGTGGTGGTGTTTGGTGTGTAATGAATTAAATATATGACGAATTTCACGCCAACTCGTATTTGTGGTTGGCAGCACCCTTCCAGAATCCAATGAAACTTTGTGGGTGGGTAGATTATGTCTTTAAACGCGACTTAGCATACTTTGTTTTTAAAAAAGTTTTTTTTTAATCTTTATTAGGGTGACTTTTAACCTCTTGGGCTAGTTCGTCACCTATTTATCAAAATTGATCTAAACAATCATTTGAAAAGGGCTTAAGTTATTTGATCGGTTTTTTTTAAATCAACATAACTCTAAAAGGAAAAGACTTACAAAAATGTGATGTATGAGTGAGTTTTGGAAAATTGTTCTTACTATTATGAAAAATTGTAAAAATTGTTAAATCGATTCGTTCACACTAAAAAAAAATGGCGATAAAATGGCTTTCCTAGAATTGGACGAATTTTTTTCTTAATAAAGGTAATAGAATTGTCTAAAAGTTCGTCATACATCGCAAGATGGGAACTTCTGAGAACAAAAAAGTTTTTCTAACAACAGATTTTTCATGTCCAATTTTTACCATGTATCGCGTCAACTCGTCTTATAATTTGGTCCTAAAACCACACAGAAGCCAATTTAATTTATTAATAATGACAATTTGGATTTTTCAAGGGTCTTTAAACGATTTAAAAATCATGGCTGCTATTTGGATGGGGCTTATTTTTAAATTGTTAATTTTTTAAACTTTAGTGATAATACTATTTAATCAGCTGGTTGATCCTGTTTATTACCAAACCTTTGAAGTATATTACAAGATGGACAATAACTTTGCCAGCTTGTGCAATTTCAAGTCCATAGGAAAGTCTCATGGGAAAGACCCATGTAACGTTATTCGTAGTAATCTCAAGCGAATGGCAAAGAGAGCAAGCTTTGCTCAAGATTATGGAAACACAATCAAAACTCCTCAAGAACTATATGGCTGGGCAGTTGAACAGTCAAATATAACCATAATAAAACTGAATTTTTGCTTCATATCAGCTGAACAGTATGCAAAAAAGTCAGAAGAGCTTGAGAAGTTCTATAGCCACGCAAAGACGGTACCTGTGACACATGTTCATTGCTCTGTTTCAATTTTAGAAAATCAAATTTCAGCTAAAAGGTTTTCTGATTCAAAGAATAATCCAACGCAATTCCCTTTGCATGTGAAAGATTCATAAATTGAATATATGAATCTATGTTAATTACTCATACGTGAAGATGTACATATAAAAAATAAATGAAATAAAACCCTTACCAAGCAAAAACCTTTGAGTTGACATAAACAGTATTTCGAAAATTAATATAACGTCATATTTGAATCGTCTTTAATTGGATATGCATCAAATTTTATCAAATTAGACTTTTTAAATTTGATTATCTTCATATCTATTTAAAGACGATTCAAATATGACGTTATATTAATTTTCGAAATACTGTTTATTTCAATGAAAACTGAAAACGAAGCCATATTTGAATCGCCCCTAAAAATAGGAACATCCTAACAAGCAGTTATAAATGACTTGTACATAAACGTACACTTTTGGTTCTGTTTTACTGATGTCAAGGGAAATTTAATGTTTTTGACCCTTTTCAAATGTTATTCTAGATGATAATTGTTTTTTACGAAATGGTCAATACCTTCAATTCTTTATGACTGCTCAATTTTATTGGATTCTATAGGGGTGTTGAAGTCTATAACTAGACGAGTTTGCGTGATACACGGTAAAAATAGAACATGCAAAATTTGTTGTTAGAAAAACTTTTTTTCCTTAAAAGTGCCCATCTTGCAATGTATGGCAAACTTTTAGACAATTATATTACCTTTATTAAAAAAAAATTTGTTCAATTCTAAGATAGCCATTTTTTGCAAATTGACTTCAAATTTCAAAAAATTTTTTTTAGCGTGTAAGAATCTATTTTACAAATTTTACAATATTTTTCATAGAAGCTAAGACAATTTCCTAAAAGTCACTCATATGTACATCACTTTTTTGTAAGTCACTTCCTTTTTGAGTTACGTTGATATAAAAAAACTCGATCAAAAAACTTAAGCCCTTTTCAAATAATAGTCTAGATAAATTTTGAATAAAAAACAAAGTATGCAAAGTTGCTTGAAAAAACATAGTCTACTCACCCACAAAGTTTCATTAGATTCTGAGAGGGTGCTGCCAACCACTGGATGAGTTGGCGTGAAATTCGTTCATATACAGTGAAGGAATCCCGGTTGCTCCCAGGCCCATTCAGTTGATTCATTGTGCAATTTCACTGATTCGGATCAATCCCGGAGTAGCAACCATTGATTGTACAGTCCGTCAAGCTTAGTCAAGTGTACGAGACGCTGATAAGAATGGTAGTTACCTATGAGCAAGAGAAGAAGAACCACTGGCGCAGCTGTAAGACAAACACAGAATGTCGCTACAGCTACAATGGGCGGAACATGTGTTTATCTTGAATTCAGCAGGAACAAGGCGTAGAGGTGGGCAGCGGATAAGATGGTTGGACCATGCGGAGTAAGATCTGTCGCAAGTGTGGTACACTCGAGGAATTGGGTTCCACAAGAAGCGTTGAAATCACGAACCAACATACTCTCTACAGTTTCAATCAAAGGACACTGAAGCAAAGCCGGCTTGGTTGCAGACAGTGTTCAGACAAACGTACTAACCTTTGACCGAATAGCAACTTCATTTGTTATGATCAACTTACGATATAGACAGACTAGCGATAGCTGGACGTAAGAAATCAATTGAAGATTTTAAAAATGAACCAAACCCAAAAACCAATCTGGAGATGGAAACAACGGAAGAGGTGCTAGAGCCTGGCCAATCAACGGAAAATTGAAAAATTGTAAATCACGTACCGCGGGCGTTAGCAATGCTTCTTGGAATACCAAATTTCGGACATATATTTCAGCTTATAAACGACAATAAGGCAATATCCAGGACGGAAAGGACACTTGGAAGAAATCGCGCCAAATTGGATTGGTGATTAGGATTGAATTGGAGAACTGCTGAAGTCATAAGTCTACGAACTGATTCCTACGGAACGTACCCCAGTCCAAATCGACTTGAAAGTTGAGCATTCTAGATTGGAAACGATTTTGTTGTTGTGGCTCTAGCTACGAGTCCATTGTTAACGCTTTGGACGTGGTGATCAGCGAGTACACATTCATTGACCATACAAGGTTCACGCAATTTCTATTGAAGAAACGTGATTGTCCCAATTTTATAATCATCAAATGCACTGAAAGCGTTTGCGCTAGCCTGAACAGTTGATCGGCTCCGATACGGTCCATGGAATTTCAAATGATTCAAAGTATCTTCGAATTGAAGCATTTGCAAGTTCCTACCCCATCTACCACCAGATGGCTTTGGTTGAGGTCAGTCAGTCCGGAATTCCGGAACATGTGAAATCATGAAGTCTCGCTATTATCGGACGTATTTCGGAGTTTATGATTTCTAGAAACATCATCATAAGAAATATATCTCGGAGTAACAGAAAGAGAAATGCTTGATCCGGAACCTCCATGATAACTGGATGAACGCTTTCCACTTGATCTGAACGATCCAGTTCTGACTACAGCATCGAGTATTAAATTATATCCGATCCCTCTATGAAAGCGGTGAGGAACAGGCCATCGAAAATGAGTTTCGTGAGCTGAGGACGGCAATGGTGGAAGAATCGGATGAATTGGAAACTTGTTGGAAAAAACTGATGGGTTTCAAAAGAGCAGAGATGGGAAGCAGTTATTTCTTGCTGAGAAGGTCATTGCGAACTTTCTACTAATTTCCTTTGGAAAAACACATTTATTTTGTTTTAGTGTGATGTCCAGAAACCGATTAATGCACTTAAGCCCTATTGAAATGACCATTTTGTATCCGCAAATAAATGCAAAAATGTGCTCTGATGAGTATATAGGGTAAAGAATAGCTTGATCAGGGGTGACTATTTTAATCAGTTGTTAGGAAATAGGTCTAATAGTACGTTCACACTACAGCTTATATTACGTGATATAGAGTAGCTTGATATCAAATGACATGTACATTATTTACAATGAAAACTAGATGTATAGTTGCTGATATCAAGACACTCTAGATCACGTAATAAAAGCAGTAGTGTGAACGTACTATAAAACTCCTACAGTTTCCAAATTATTACACTTTTAATGAAACGAACATGAGCTCTGTCTATCGGGCTAATGATTCGATGTATAAATCATGATTGATTATCAATTTATTACTTTCATTTTAAAGATTTAAAATACATCATCTAGAAACCCATCAATTTCCTACGTGATGAAGAAGTTCGCTCAAATTTTGCCTTTATGTATTTGGCATTTGATCGCGTGTACCGGAAGAAATGTCTTCATCACCTCCTTCTCACATGCTAGAGACGAACCAGCCAAAGGCTGGAAGTCTCTCAAATATAGAAATCCAATCCTTCCTTCTCATATCTAGAGTTGTTGCCAAAATGTTATGTTGAGTTACATTTATTTCATACTTAGATGATCAGAAATAGCTATTTATTTCATGTTTCATCCAGTCATTTGAGGTTGATCAATGCTTATGATTATATTGTCCATCATCCAGTAGCTATGGCATCACTGTTGCTTTTCAGAGAGTCAACGTTTCTCTTCTTTGTTAGCTGGGTGGCTGGAGCCTGCTGTCCTCTTACATTTGTTTGTTTTTAAACGAAGCATCCCGTTTTGTCGTGTCTCAGTCGTCTTTGTCCTGAATAACATCCGTGTGAGAGTAAAATGAAATAACAAATACAATGACAAACTAAAAGTTCGTTCGTGTACGTCGCCTGCTAGTAGATCGAGTTCGTGATCATAGCAATCGACACATGTTTTGCTGGGATTGCTTGAGAGTGGCTGGGTAAAACGAAGGAGCGCGTTGAGGAAATTGACGTTTGCAGCAAATCGTGAACTCTGGATCAACAATAGAAAAGGGCCCAATAGTTTCGTACATTTGTAAACAAACATTTGTAAACAAACACTCCTGAGCCCGTTTTCTCGCAAGCCACTGGCTACACACGCAAGCCAACAGAATCATCGTGTAGGGGAAACTTTCCCCTACATGATGATGGTATTGGTTTGCGTGGGTGGCCTACGCTTTGCGAGGAAATAGGCTCAGAAGTGTTTGTTTACAAATGTTGATAGGCCCTTTTCTATTGTTGCTCCAGAACTGACCTATTCCATTTTGCCTTCGCACACATGCACGGAATCGCACTTATGCAATATTGTTAGTTCATGTACCGATTACGGCGCTGAAAAAAACATTTTTTTGATCGGAAAGCAATCCGCATGCTTCTAAAAAGTCCCTGCAATTGGGAACTTTATTCCATGGCTATGAAATTTTCTGAGTCTAATGCTCGTTCCTCAAGGTATGTTCCGATAGATCAGAAGTAAGTAAAAGGATTAACGTCTGAATATTGGCAGTTCTAATTATAGATTACATACAGCTTCATCGAATGTCCCAGGCGCTGAATAAACTGCTTAAAACCCGTCCCGTACCCTATCTGTTTTATTTTGCATTCAACTCAATAGCAATTATAAATAAGAAGTGCATTCAGCATTCACTTCCACAACACAAAGTTTGAATCAAAGATTGTTTCCAAGATTTTCTGATTCAACATAGAGTAACAAGATTTTCGTTGCACCAGGATGAAGGGCAATAACGTGGCAACCCTGTTTCACGTTCAAACAGTGTACGAACGTTAATGATCGTTTTTTGTTATCGAACCTCAAGTCAAACTGATAGAATTCAAATGTCCTAAACTCACCTTTATCACAGAAGACTTAATACTTTGTAGTTGTGGTTGATTGTTGTTGCTGATGGTTTGATACTGCTGCGATTGTTGCTGCTGTTGCTGCTGCTGCTGCTGCTGCTGCTGCTGTTTCAGCTGTTGCTCGGCACTCAAACTGGGTGACTGTGGGTTCGAACTTGGTGGCGAGATTATCACTTTTTACTAATGTCCATTAATACCGCTGCGGTTTCGAGATGTTCCTGCTGGAGCTGAGTCAAATTCTTCACCTGTATCAGCTGCTGGTGGTGCTGTTGTGGTTGTTTTGGCTGTTGCTGCTGCTGCTGGAGGTGGTGCTGCTGCTGAATTTGGGCTGTCGGATGGTGCAGGTGTATCGTTTGATGATGAATGATCGACGGATGTTGTTGTTGTTGTTGCTGTTGCAGTTGCTGATTGGAGGACGACGTAATTTTCATACTCTCAATCGGGATCACAGATACGGAATTCGCTTCCAGGTTTTGTAGATGCGTTTTACTAAGTACTGAGGTAACTGATTTTGCTGTATGATTGTTGTTGTTGCGTAACGCTTGGAGGGCGGCTATCGCATCCTGTTCGGCGGACGCTTTCGCAGCTAACGAGGCAGGTGAGGAGGCGATCAGGTGTTCCAGCTTCTCGGACGACTGCGAGAGGATTTCCTGTGAGAAAAGAAAGAAAGGAGAAAAAATTAGTTTACATGATGCCATAAGAAATTCCTCTTCTGGTTCGGGACGGACAAGTTTGTAAAAGTTCACGGAGTGATAATTCTTCAATCGTGTTATATCATCCACATTATACCTAATGACTAAGCTAATTTACTTGCCGAGACGCTAAAGTCCGACTCATCCGTATCATTGAGTTTAGAAGTACGACTTCTCTTCCATCAATCTCATCACAAATTCATTTTCCATTTTTTCGATCATCATCATCTTACCTCACAGCCAACTTCGTTTCCAGGAATGGTTTTTATCATTCAACTTTTCCCATTTGTTTGGATGGGCCCCACTGAGTCCGACTATTCCCCATTCCCCTCTCCCGAGCGAGCCGAGCGAGGAAATGAAATAAACATCATTTCGGGAACAACAACAACAGCACGGCCAGGCCAAGAAGACACACCTCGGAAATCAGATTCTGAACTGCTCTCCCTCGTAACACATTCTTAAATTCATTCAACCATCATCATCATCATCTTCTTCGCTGTGTCCCCGAAAACAGGATGAGTAAGATAACCGGCAAGAGCAATGAAATAATCGAGTGCCATTCGTCTCTTTCTGACCCGAGCAAATCGGTGCAATCGGTTGATCCGAATTGAAGGGCCACTATAATTGATTCAGCAATAATTTTGACATCGCAGCCCACTCGGGATCGATTCGGTGCTGAAACACTACCCGACTGACAAAACGACAACGGGTAATCAGTAATCTTTCAGGCGGATAATTCAATACCGACCCACCCCCATTCGCCCTCCCACTCCGAATCACCGAAATATTTTCGTTTCCATGTCAAACCAAAGTTAATCTGCATACAAAGACATCCTGTTCTTGTTCTCCGGATTCCGAACCGGAACCGATTGAATTCGTCGATGGATGGTTGGAATGTTCCTCCCAATGCCATACGATTCGATAAAATGGTAATTGGGTTAAGTGGAGAACGCTATCGAGAGTAGTTCGTTCCAAACGACTGCTACAATGTAATCAACCGTACGGCTGGCATAAGAACAAAGCCCTCCCTCCGCTCTTCCGCCAGCAGCCTGCCCGTGATTTAATGCTTTCCGGTTAAAACCTTAAAACCGATATGGGTACGAAGCCCGAACCGTTGATAATTCATCACGAAGAGTCGGAACGGAGCGGAGTCTCTCCCACACTAACCGCACGCGCTGAAACGAGATAAAAAATCAAATCTCCAGTTTTTATGAGATTTGCTGTTGTTAACCCCCTTCGGTCGTTCTTTTTTCTCTTGTTATTCGTTCTTCACGTTGACTTCAATTTTGACTTTTTCTGAATATGTACTCAGGCCCAGATCGCCGCCTCTTCGTTCGAGAGCAACCGTCGTCCGTCGGTCGATGATAATGATGATAATACGCAGAAGGATCTCTCATCTCGTTCCCGAGACCTGTTCCGAGGGAATTCGTTCAGCCTTTCGAGCCATCATCGGCGGAGTCGGCGTGTAGGAAATGAACACATACAGATCTTAACGAGAGTTATTAATGCCGAATTCGTAGAAGATGGGAAAATGATAAAAATATTATGACGAATTGTGGTCATCAATGTTGAATCATTCGCCTCCTTGTGGTGTGGCGGTGGATTTTGTGGAATTTGAGGTATTCTTTGGTGGTTGTCGGGCTTTGAGCGGGGTACGAGGGGTCATCCGGATTATTTTCGAAGAAGGAACGGAAAATGAGGTGAATTCAACTTTTGATGGATGAAGTGATGAGGTTCTATGGAAAATTGTAAAATAATTGCTGAAATGATAGATGGATATTGGCTTATGCTGCCAGGTGTAGAAGGTTTGGAACTAATTTTGTCTTTCACTGCGGAGATAAGTAGGATATCAAGTTTGGCGTACCAAAACAGATGGCATCGGCATTTCCGGCTTTTCGACTGAAGAACTACAGGTGCTAGAGAGCAGCATTGTGATTGCCAAACCGACGAAATACACGATGATATAGAATCTGAAAAACATCGCATTCTAATTCTTTTCGAGAGCGCGATAAAATTAAATTAGTTAGTTATCCTAAATTACTTCGAATTACTTCCGATTTTCAAAACTGCGGTAGGGAAATGTGAAATGAAAATGTGTTGTTAAAACATGAAATGATTTGAAATTCTACGACAATTCACGAATGCTTCGTAAAAAAACAAAATCTAACGTAATGTTTAGACGAAACCCAAAATAAGTGAGGATGTCAGCAGGTATAGTCGAAAAGACACAGAGCAGTGCAAAATAGACAAGTCTAGGATTTTTTTCAAAAGGGCAGATCTAACAATGAGAGACTTCTTCTCTCTACTCTCTTTCATTTATTACAGCGCCATTATAAATATTTTGATGGATTCTTTAGTACAGATAGAAACACGACAGTGCTGGCTAGCATACTCTACAAATTGTTGAAAGGAAAACGTAACGCTGAATGGAATATGAATGAAAGAGAAAGTAATCAAAGAGAGTCTCTCAATTGCAGATTCGCCCTAATGAAAAAAAACCCTAGAAGTGCTTCAACCAATTTCAAGTGTGAGTCTCCTGTTTCAGAAGAGCGCACAAACCGAACTTGTGAGAGATTTCGTAGCAGCACGAGAGACAGAAAGCCGCACATGCACTTCTCTTTCAGAGATAAAGAGTAAGGCGCTGTGCTTTACTCTGTGCTTCACTCTGTGCTGTGGCTCATGCTTTGGTTAATGGTATCAAAATGAAAAAAAAAAAAAAAAAAATGATTCTAGTAACAAAAAGGCATTGTAGGGGTTCATAGAGGGGACATTTTATTAAAATCTTAATTCGCAAACTAGTCGGGCCTTTTGAAAATAACGAAATACTTTTTAGCACTTCAAAAGGTTTTTGTAAAGAAACTCTAAGACTTATGTATACACCATTATGGTCTTCCACGTTACTTATGGACGATTATTTTCAGATTTCCATGAAATTATCAATTTGTCAGTTGTCTCATAAAATTGCACAGGCATTACGAAAACATGTGAAGTAAACACAAATTTGTGCAGGTCGAATCTAGAAAACCGCCGTGTCGTTTTTCGCACTTGTGTTTGCACAGAGACGACAAGGGAGAGTGCAATCGTTAATGCCCAAAGAGACGAGAGCAAATTCGAAATGAGATGTGCGATGGGAGTACAGACTGTACTTCCACGTCTCTTTGAAATTTAATGTGCTCTCTCGTAGCAGAGCGTGCTGCACTCAAAGAGCTTTGAGTCGCACTTTATCCCTGGATGTCAGGTCATTAGACCAAATGCTCGCTAGGTCGAAGTTTTAATCATATAAAAGCAATGCAGTTCTTTCGAAAGATAGCTTCTTTTGATACTTGTGGCGCTTTTATCTTTTATAACAAGGTTTTTTTTTCTGTATCCGAAGGCAATGTTTGGAGTTTTACTGGTCTACAAGATTTACTGTAAGTCTTTAGTTTTTCAGGATTATGAGGAGGCAGGAATGGGGGTATTCATGTTATTTAAAAATATGCTGTGGAATCAGTGGTGATAAATGAACATTTTTGGCAAAACAGTCGCCTGTTGCGAAGTGTTAAGGTCCGCACAACACCAAAAGTTTAAAGGTACAGTTCAAGCGAACGAGGAAGTTAAAAACAAAAGAAAAAGATGAATGTAGTCCTGTTTTTGCCGACAGTTTTAAACAGTTTAAAAATTACGTGTAACTCTTTTTGTTATCTTCATTCAAAAAGCACTCCTTTGGTAATCTTTGGTTATGAGTTGTTAGTATCCATACTTATAATTTCATTCCATATAATAATATACATCATATCTAGACAAAATAGTCAAAAGGTCGCAAGTAACATATGTAAACAATGACTTCTAGCGTATTTTTCTGCGATCTGCTTGCTCTCACAAAATAAATATCACCAGTAACAGATACAGGAGTTATTACCTTCCCGTCGGTAGTGGATGTAGATGTAAGCAACCTGAATTTCCACGAAATTTACGTTTTAAGTCATTGTTTACAATTGTTACTTTCGACCTTTGACGATTTTGTTTAGATATGTATACAGTAATAACCCGAGTAAAGTCTTACATCATAAAGATTTTTCATTTTCATTTTCATTTTGCAGCGTTTGGTGGGACAATAAGAGCACCAGTCAGTCCAAAGACGATGATGAAAGAAGGGTAATGGCGAACTAGTCTATTCGCACCACATGAACTGCATGGGAAGGAACAAGGATAGGTTATGGTCGGTGGTTAGACGTTTTGGACCCATACAAAAGGTACTGCAAAAAGGCGACCCTAAAATGTGTTTATCACAATTCCGTACTACAATCTCGACCAGGAATTCTCAAATCACACTTTATATAAAGTCATTATTTTGATCTTTCTGCAATAATATAAGAACCTACAAAAACCGAAATGGGCCAGAAGTGACGTTTGAATCTTACAGACACGTTACATTTGCCTGTCGCGATTGTTCAAGTTGTGAGTCTGTGTTATCATTTTAGCGACTTTAATTCAAAAGACCATTAAAGCATTTTGCCTCGGTTAGAGAAGAATTATTCTATACCCTCAAGGGTGTTTGGCTCCATAAGCGGACCCTCCACGTGCTACTCTTTTAATAAATCCATAGCCCTTAATTCCCTGTCAGTCAGATACCGTGATTAATACCGATCACGGCTGTTGTATATAGCGCACATTTAAGTTATAATATATATTTAAACGTAGAATTTTCTGCACCTGAAACATCAGGGTCACAATCATGATCAAAACATTCAGCCTTATCAATAATGAAGCGAACAGTAAGATTATTAATGATACCAACTGTATAGGTATATTTGATGTTTAATCAATGACAAATGAAAAATGCAAATTTATTCAATGTCAAGCAAATTTTCCTAAATTATTTGATATCAGGTATTTGTATTTGTGAATTGCGGTTAAACCCGCCAGTATCACACTTCTTTTAGTGCATTTAAATAAACGTACTACGACGAGGCAATTTGAAGAAAGCAGAGTGTGATACTATCACTGCCGATCATGTTCTTGGTCTCCCATGACGGCCTTTTGCATGAGATAAGCCCGATCGACTACGACAACGTGACAACCAAAGAGCATGGTAAGGGGGAGGGAAGGGAGAGGGAGTAAAGTCTAACATTATAAAGATATCAATTATCAAGCCATGTCGGGTAACTACATCTCTGCGATTAATTTTAAGGTCTATTGTGACATGTCGCATCACCATTGCTACAAGCGATCGCCAATGTTTGACTTAGCGCGTTGTCCCAGAGCGGTTTAACACACCGAATAAAGTGCACTCACATTCCCAAGCTTTCATCTTCATTCTTAGTGAAAAAGCAGATAAACCGCAAAAGGGTTCAGGTCCTACGAACTGATAAGACGATCCGAGTCTTGCAAGTTTCTCGTTTCCGTCAATTACACAATGGCTAGGAACTCACATTCCCAAACATGCAACATGCACTTCATTGCTGACTCTAAAGCATTAAGACAATACAATTGGCCACTTACCCATTGAAAATAATAATGTCTGTCTTTGCCAAATCAAGCTCTAGAGAGTTGTTGTTTTCGACAAAGTTTCCCATTATGTCATTTGTCGTCTTGTGAGATCGTGTGATTATTTCAAATGTCTTCATTTTACATTCTCAACAACTTTGCTCAAGATGGCAACTTTATAGAGCCTTATTTGGCAAAGATAGCCTGCAACGCCATCTTTGCAGTGCAATCAGAAACAAATTAGATAATGATAAGTGACTACATTTTACATTCTCAACAACTTTACCCGAGACAGCAACTCCCATATGCTTCATTTGACAAATATATACTGCAGCGCCATCTCTGTGACCACATTTGGAACTAATATGATAATGTCAAAAGAAATTTAGCTCAAGATGTCAATTCTCTATAATGAGTTTGAAATATTTCATATGCATTTCTGTTAACACAGCCAAACTATACCTTTCTTCCCTTTGTAGCAGATTTCTAGGTGACAGTGTTAACGACTGTTCCTAGAGAGTTTGAGCTGTTTAGTTGAATACCTGTTACTAGAAATGAGAAAAACAAAATTTTCATTTAATTCCAACTACCTTGATTGTTTATCTTGAAAGATACGTATATTTCGTATACAATATGCTGACTTCTTCAGTGTCGTGTACTTATAACTCGACTACAATAATAATTTGTCGGATAATACTTAGGGAAGGTCCATTAATTATGTCACGCAGTAAGGGTGGAGGGGGTTTGAGAAAACGTGACGATTCATACAAAAAAATGAAGGTTCATACAAAAAACGAGACAAGGGGGGGGGAGGGGGATTATATAAAGTCAATTTTTGCGTGCTATGAAAAGGGTTAAGAATCCGGGTCAATATTGATCCTAATGGCTTATGGTTCACTTTTTATTTCGTACAACCCCCTTAAACTGATTTTAAAAAAAATATTTTGATGCAAAAATGAAGAATTCCGTTACATATTAAATGTCAGAAAAATTTCAGCCTGGTTTAAAAATAATAAAAATGATAGCATTCATAGAAGTTTAATTAGTACAACCATGGGTCAGAATTGACCCCAATATCTTAGGAAGGTTAAACCTAGTTTGAACATCAAGCTCATATCTAAATTTGATTTCACTTCACAAATTGTCAAATTTCATATCAAATTTTGTTTTCATCTTGCTGTAATCTTACGTTGACTTTTCTTTGAGAAAAGTAGTACTTTTTCGTTGTCTGGACAGATTATCAAGAGGTATACTCGTTTTGCTATCAACAGGCAAAAATGTACAGCTAATTGACTTTAAAATTTGCTCTCACTAATAGCAGGATCAGTTTTAAATTTGAAGCCAGCAATCAACGACGTTCTGAGCGACATAAACATATGTTGGACCTTTTTTCAACCTGGTGGCGTTGTTTCGTCGCCATTTTTCTTGGCATTTTCTTCCATGACAGTTTACTTTTTCGTGTTTTAAAGGGTGGAACGGTCAAAAATTGGTCGAACATGATTCAACACTGATCGACACTGATTAGTTTATTATATAAATGAACAATCTTTTTTTCTTTTTGAAGTTCATCGTCTACAGAACACAGGCAAGTTATTCGATTAGGCTTCCGATTTTCCAAATGCGGACTGTCGGGCTTTACGTTTCACACCTTTCATCAAATTTTGTACCGCTGTTATATCTACCTTATTTGATGCCTTGAACTGTTTTCACTTCCAACTTTTTTTTTGGTTCTCTTGAGGTTTCTTTTTACGATTGCCCAATATTTTTTTATTGGGCACAGCTCCGGGTACGATTTGCAAACAATTTGCGGTATACCATTCCTGAGCAAGTCGCCTGCCGAACCAAATATTTTTTCCGGGAACTTTGACATTTGTTCTGCTTAAAATTATCTTGAACTTATCCTTTTCCGGTAGCCGTATGAAACTCTTGACCTGGGAGCTGCTTTAAATCAGCCTTCAAACAAATTCGTGTACAACTTACGCGCTCTTCCTTGGGCTGTTGTATTTTGCTTTGGTGTCTCAGTAACCTTATATCTTGACAGTCCGGCTCGTTTCTTTGCTCTTTGCACTTTGTTGTGTGAAACTTTCCCAATTTGGTCCCGATATCTCTGATGGAAATGTTGCGATTGCGTTTTAAAATGCTGGCGGCTTCCTGGTTTCGGTTTACCGATCATCCCGGTCTCCTGGTAGTCGTCAGACGTTCTTCAAACACTTTCATAACATTTTTCACGGTGGATTCGGCAATATTAAATGATTTTGCCAAGTTGGCATGGAAATAATTTGGATTTTGTCTATGCGCATGAAATTTTTGCTGCGCTGCTCTTCTTGCTTCGACGTTATTTTGACAACTTAATTGAAAATGGCTTAAACAAAATAGAGTCAACATTTCGGACGCATACACCTACAAATGAGGGGTGTTCAAGTTTTTTAAATGCACTATTAAAAAACTAAAGTTCTGTCCAGTTAGTATCCGGAATCACTTATTGTGTTCCATCGGCACGGAAAGTGACCGCTGTAAGAATTCTTTTACAGCGGTTTGTTGACCTAGGTGCCCACTTTCTGTGGTATACATTTCACGGTGTTTTGTGCAGTGAGTCAAAAGTTATTCCAGACGAGAGTCGCAATAAAAATCGGAAAAACGTTTAAAATCGCCAAATCAACCGTGTATGATCTGCTCAAACGTTTCAGAGAGTGAAAGAGCGTGGATCGAGTGCCTCAAGGCGTCGTACTGGAACATATGACCGCAAGTTGAACCAGAAGGTGTTGAGAACCATCAGAGCAAACCATGGACTATCAGATAATGAAATCGCACAAAAATACACTGGAAGAATTCGTTAGCGAGCAGGGAATCGTTCTTATCGAGCCAGCAAGCAACCAAACAGAACGTTGAAGCAAAGTTTCGTCACCAAAACTCGAGCTCGGAAATTGTACCAGCAGGTTTTGACGAAGTACCAAGGATGCCTGCTCATCGACGATGGATTTCGGACAGCTTCCTGGCCAAAAATTCTACATGGCGACGGCACGAGGAGATGTTCCTGCGAAGTTTAAGTTTGCTGTAATGAACAAATTTCCCTAAAAACTGATGATTTGGCAAGGGATATGCAGCTGCGGAGCAATGACCAAAGTGTTCGTAACGAATAAGACGATGGACTCGAAGCTGTACAAGAAAGGACGCCTCAAAACCGCGTACTACCTTTCTTTAATACGCATAAAGGTCCCGTGAAGTTTTGGCCAGATTTGACGAGTTGCCACTACAGCCGGGAAGTCATCCAGTGGTACCGCTATAATAATGTAGATTTCATCGATAGAAACATAAATCCACCCAACTGCCCGCAGCTCCGGCCCATCGAGAGATTTTGGGCAGTAATGAAGCGGAAGCTTAAGAAAAGTGGAAAAACGGCTCGGGACGCGACTCAGATGACCAAAAGGTGGAACAAATGTGCCGATTGTGGGAGGAATAAAGAAGTATTGATTTTTTCCTTAATGTATTTCCTTCAAGAACAGTGAACTACCTTTGTTTTGATGTATTAAACTTATTTGTACGTCAATCCGTTATCGAGATACAGATGATTTTATTATTCTGGATTCTAAATGGACATAGCTTCATATCATAGTTATGATAAAAATAAGCGTATATAACCCTAATTAATATTCATTGTTGGAATAATGAACTATATACTGGACTATCACATAACATTTTTGGAGCAGGAAATAAATCAACTGAAATAAAACTAGAAGCACTGAAGGAAGATTTTTTTTTAAATTTTTTAGTTGTTTTTTAATCTAATGTTTACACTTGAGATGTTTCCAAAAACAGGTACGTATTTAGTATTTATGGAAAATAGGGGTTTGTAAAATATTTATAATCAGATAGATCTCACGAAAGGCCGCCTACAAAATAATACTAACTTGTTCATTCGTAAAACCGCAAATTTTTGACGTTCATTCGTAATTAGTTTCATGCACTCGTTACAGAAAAAAATAAAAAATTTACGTTGCTAAACCTCACATTAGATATGCAACCAGCATTACATAACTGTTGCTTCATTCACGGGTGAGCACTCGGTGCGACATTGAGTTGATGTTATTCCTACACAAAGATTTTATTTTTTTTTTATTTATGACACTTTACCCCAGTCATTATGTTATTACACATTGATATTCCTACACATAGATTTATATCCACACAATAATTCACAAAAAAAATTATATTTGGAGAGCCAGTTCCGAGTATTGATGCAAATATGTACAATCGTTATGCTCAAATTTGAGCATTATTATTTTGTGCCTGTGCGGATAAGATTCATATTGGAATTGAAGCAACGTCGTGAATTTTTTTAAATGCAATTTAAATCAACTTCCAATCAGGTCCGAAGGTCTACTGAACATTCGATCATAATTTCCTATCGTAGTCCACAAAACCCATATCCAATTGATGATTAACTCCAAATTGTGCAAATTTGCACTCCTAACAACTCAATAACTTACAATTAAAATCAATACTTTACATTGTTTCACGTCCAAGCCTTCCATCGCATACATCGCAACTCCTCACAATTAACCATTTCGCAACGGCAAGAAAAAAAAAAGAATCCCAATTAAACCATCCATTCCTCGACTAACAAGCTCGACTGTTTCCTGCGATGATAGGGAATACTATAAAAAAAAACCAGGCGTTAGCATCTATTTAATATTTTACTATCACTTCAATAAAATAAACACACGGAGCCCCCAGTCGTGGCCGTCGTCCCTTCGTTGGCTGAGCTCGGACCCGAGGTGGAAATAATATGATACCCTGCACATAAAACAAAATTATGGCAACCAACAGGCGGCCCGCCCCGCCCCGCCATTGCGAGCCCATCGAACGAAGAAATAATAATAAAACCAGCCGAATCAATCCTCGCTCGTTTGCGCTGTTTGTACAATCTATTTAAAATCATTAACAAACGACGACGGTAAGGGCAATTCCACCTCGGGCACAGGCAAGAAAGCCAGGCTTATTGATGTTCGATAGTAAACGTGTAATGTTCGAACGATTTCCAGCTCCAGCCGATGCCCTATCTTCGGTGTTCGGAGCTGGCTCAATTGGGTCCAATCCTATCCAGATTGTCCAGATTCCGGCACAGAGGCTATCTAGTTTCGCTGGTATTAATGAGAGCATATTTATTGGCAATCATATTTGCATTAATTAAATGCTTAATTACCGCGTTGGAGTGATCATACTGTCATGTAAATATTGGTTCCTATTGCGCGGTGGAGGACGGGGTTGGAAGAAACGGCTGAAAAGATCTCACGCTGGGAAGTACACGCTCGACGACGGGATCCTACTGTTTCTTGATCCAGTTAGGAGCAGTGACTAAGAGAGAGAGAGAGCATGTACGACCGTCTAATGGGAGGAGATGACTTCCCCTCGTAACTGTGTTCTTCAAATCCTCTGGCCGTGAGGTCGATCGGGCGAACTGAAACGCGCTATTTATATGCACTCATTACGCGAAGTTGACGATTGCCAGGTGGTGGGCGAGAGATGAATGGCTGCGGCGATTAATAACGTAATCGCTTCTAATTGAAACGGATAACAGGGTTCGATCCGGTTGCGCAGGGGATCGAGCGGGGAAAAAATCACCCGACTTAGAACAACAATTTGCATAGGCGAGAAGAGTCATCGAGGTGTGAGAAGCTTTGCTGCGATTACTAATTTCCCGGAAATTGGCTTACGCAAAAGGGAGTGTTGGATAA